>OX424574.1:120058839-120288839 GCA_949152435.1 Gastracanthus pulcherrimus
TGTTTACCTAATAAAATAAATGTCAAAAAAATGCATTTTTTTTCGAAATCGATAACTTGAGTAATACTTGATGTAATGTTTTGAATATTTCAGAGAATATTTGTTAGGTGTCCGGTTATTGACTGAATATTTTTAGCTAATTTGGTTCATAATCTACTAAGGTATTAGAGATTATTCAATTTTAAAGTTTCGCCAAGTATATCACAATATCTCTAAGAGTTTTCGTTCTGCTTTCTCTTGGAGATATGAAGTACGAGTATTATTATATATGAGATTTATTAATTACTAAACTTCTTTAGCCGACTTTATGCATTACATAGCGCGAAAAATACAAAAACTGGAAAGATAATGTTTTGTCAAAAATATTATTATTTTTTGATTTTTTATAAATGATTTAATAATTACAAAATTTATGTGTGCAATATGGAATATGTATCTATTTATCTGTAATATAGCATAGAAAAATTATAATTTTTACACTATGTTGATGATGAAACTTGTAAACCAGTATATGTTAAATAGTAGTAAAAATTTTAAATGGGTGATTTAAAAAAATATTGCTTTATTGTATCGTATGCATTTTTTGCAACAACAACAACAACAACAATAACAACAATAGCAACGACGACGACATCAACAACGACAACGACAATGATAACGACAGCGATAATGACAACGACAACGACAACGACAATAACAACGACAACGACAACGACAACGACAATGACAATGACAACAACAACATCAACAACAACGACAACAACAACAGCACCAATAATAATAATAATAATATTTCTTTTCGAGGGGGGTAGGAAAAGCCATCTAAAGCACGCCCGACTGGGCCGCACAGCCGGATATAATACAGGACGAAAAATAATATAAACAAAAACGCGGAAACACTACACGACCGGTGGTTCGCCAACCGATCCAATAAAACCTACCTCCCTTTCCTCTTCTGGCGGAACCCACCCTGGAACTGTTTATCATATAACCTCAGGGTGGTGCCATTCTTGCGTCTCCTGGATGACTTCTACCTTGACCTGAACCAGAATAAAATCGTAGTTTTATCCCCCCTTGGGGCCGTCAGATCGAACCCATCATATTTATACGCGTATTCGAACCGGCGCATTCCTTCTCCATACGGAAAGGAGAAGTTTCCCTGTCCCTCCCCGCGACGTTTCTTCTTTTCTCTTGCTGAATTTTGCCGTGGTAAAATAGCATTTTGCCCAAGATGGTCTCAGGAGTGAATTGTCCGTCTGAGTCGACAAGAGCTGTCCTTTCTCGTTCCACTTTTCGCAGACGAAAAACATGTGAAACGCGTCGTCGCAATCAGCGGTCCATTTAGGAATTGGGTTAGGTAGTAATTTATCTTCCCATGGTCTCTGTTGATCCAAGGATCCAGCTGGGCTATCAGCCTGGCTGTTCACTCACCCTTGATTGTAACGGTCCAGTATTGTTGCCACGTTTCCATGGTACGTTCCCGTTTCTCTCTATGGACGGTTGTTCTGTTCTCTTTTGTTTTCTTCCGTTCGTAGATTCGCTTGCGCTCCTATGCGTGTAGGTTGATCGGGATGATTCCCACAATAACGAGTATTGCGGGCCCCGAGACCGTGCGATAGGTGCTGGTGACTCAGAGCTCCTCTACGTCGAACAGAAAGAATTCGATTCCGGTATGACGTCTTCTCCATTGCATCAGCCCATATTTCAGAAGCGTACAATAGGATGGAAGTGACAACTAACACGAGAAGCCATCGCTTGCTCGTTTTCGGGCCACTCGTGTTCGCCATGAGACGACTCAGCTGTGCCGTCTTTTTCGCAGCTTTGTCCGCTGCATACGCCAGGTGGTGGCAGAAAGTAACCTTAGCATCTAGTTTGAGTCCCAGATACATAACCTCCCTCCTCGTCATAACCTCTATCTCCCCTACTTTCATGGTGAAGATGGTCTGTATCCGTTTGCCGGTGACGGGCACGATCTATGTCTAAGCGGCTGCCATGTCGCGACCGTGTTCCCTCATCCAGAGCAAGATCCTGCGCATCGCCTGGTTAAGCAGATATTATGCTTTCTCGTAGTCACGCGCGATGATGAATAAAGCGACATCATCGGCGTAAGCTATCATGTACACCCCCTCCGGCAGCCCGAGTCTCAACAGGCTATCGTAAAGGATGTTCCAAAAATCTGGGTCAAAATAACGGAGGATACGGTCCTTCAGATAGTCCCGTATCACCCGCATGAGGTACTCCGGTACTCTGAATGCGTGCAATGCTTCCAAAATGTCCGGCCACCTGACCAAGTTGAACGCGTTCTTCACGTCTAGCGTTGCAAGAAGGGCGACTTTTCTGGAAAAATGATTTTCAGACCACGCCTTCTTCTCCTGCTGTACCACCTCTCGTATAGATTCCACTGTGGATCGCTGTTTTCTGAAGACGTACTCGTTGTCAACTAAGTCGCCATCAGCCCGTACAGCTCCCTGTAGCCGTGGCTTGAGCGACCTCTCGTAAAGCTTTCCTGCGTCATCCAACATGCACAGAGGCCTGTTGGATGACGGAAGCCGGGGATCACCTCCCTTACCTTTGCCGATCAGCACGAGATGCACAACCTTCCAGGGGGTGCCAAAGACACCCGTCTTGAGGCACGCGTTGTACATGTTCAGCAACAGAGAGTGTGCTCTTACCGCGATGATCTTCAATATCTCAGCTGGTATCCCGTCGGGCCCCGGCGCCTTTCCGTACCGCATCATTTTAGCGGCGATGTCCCCGGTAGAAAATAGGGGGATCTTACTTCCGTGGTTTCCTCTTGGTCCTACCTTAGCGGGTGCGTAGGGAACAGAGTTTCCACGATTTGAGTCATCGTGTCTTTGTCGAAAGGGGGACTCGGGAGCGCGCAGAGTTTCTTGGTCACGTTCTTGTAGCCCAAGCCCCACACGTCTCGATTGACTTCCTCCGTAAGATTCTTCCAACACTGTTCCTTGATCTCGCGTCGGAACCGTTTGTGCTCTGCTTTTTGTTGCGCCGACAGCAGCTCTTCCTCCTTTTTGTCTCGCGTTTTTTGCGCTCTTCTTCTGAGGCGGTTCGCTTCCGAGACCCATGGTCTCCTTCACTAGAACCTCTGCTCCATGCTTGTTAACCGTGGCGTTCGTTGTCCGTAAATTTTGTTGGCCTTCTAGCAGCACCTCGACTAGTTTGTTGGTGTTCAGCTTGGCCAGATTCCATCGGGGTGGCTTTCGCGCGACTCTTTTCTGCGATTGGATTTTATCGCTCACCTAAAAGGTGATGTACTGTTGGTTGTTACCGTTGTAATCCTCTAGTACCCTCCAACCCGACGCTCTGGGCTCTAGATTATTCGATACAAATGACATGTCGGGAATCGTCCCAATAAATCCTGGTCGTCTGAATGTCGGCGTGTTTCCAACGTTGAGAACTATCAAGTCGAGTCAGGATACCATATCCATGATGGACCTTCCTCTGCTGTCCGGCTCTGGCATGCCCCACTTCGATGCTCGTGCGTTGAAGTCACCGGCGACAACGATCTCGCCATTCATCTGGCGGATCGCATCTTCCAGCTCGTCCAGACTCCGCCTGAATTGCTCAATACGGACGTTCGGTATATAATAGCAGCTCACGTACAATACGTCTTTGCTTTTCACCCACGCGAACCCACTTCCGGCTCTATGTTCGACCACTCTGATGGTTTGGGGGTCAACGTTGACTGCTGCAGTACCCAGTTTGTCTGTATACCACGTAGGTACATTCCAGTCGAGGTACTGCTCACTGATTAGTAGCACACCAGGCTTACTTTCCATTCTATACTGACTCAAAAGGCTGTTGGATAAGTCACTTCTGTATAGGTTCGTTTGAAGGACCATTATACGGCCCATCAATAAAGCTTCGCTTTGGTCTGCCGAAGCGTATCGCGAAACGCTCTACACTGTCCTGATCCTGGAGTGTGGCTCAGATGAGCCTGACCTACTTCAATTGCCGTGCACAAGACGCACTTTCCTTCGGGTGATCTGCAGGCTGCTCCTTTGTGGCTTTCCTCGCCACACTTGTAGCAGGCCTTACTTCTATCTGGGCCTCTACAGTCGCGTACCTGATGTCCATAACTCAGACATCTGAAGCACCGCTGCATTTGCTGCCACCTTCTCAGTCGACAGTTCATGTAGCTGACTCTCTAGCGGCTCTTTTCGAGCAGGAACTCAGCCTTATCCCGGTCCATATCTATGATAGCCAGCCTATGTTCCCTGGTATTGTATTTGGTCATCGATACGCTGATCTCATCCACTGAGCTGCCACCGCTTCCACTTCTTCTTTGGTGGTGAGGCTATCGAGGTCCCTGATTTTCACGCTTGTCCTAGGTGACAGGTTCCTTATGACCCCTGTGTCACCTACTGCTTTTTTCAGGGAGTCTCCACGGTTTCCCAGCATCTGAACATTTGCCTTTGTGCCCGACTCTACCGGGACGTGTCATGCTATAATTTTCCTGATGTCAACATCAGTGTTTGTGCGCTCTGCCGGGATCATCTCACGGACATTCGAGAGATCCTCCGCGTAACAGATCCTGGCGTTAGGGTAGATAAGGACTGCCTTAGGTTGCTTCTTTGGTGTCCTCCTCCTCCTCTTCTTCTTAGGAGGCTTACCGCCCGAGAAGAGATGTTTGAGTATTTTGTTGAGTGTAGTGCGCGTGGTAAGTGTAGGATAGTGATTGAACGAGTAAATGTATTTAGAGTGGGTTCAGTTACCATTTAGTCACCATCTGACTTCCAGACGAACTGGCAAGTCATCCTGCTGCAAAACCTACCGGGAGGACCACTGCGCTACCTTATGTTGACCCAGGCAACCGCGAAGGGATAACGATAACGATAGCGATAGCGATGGTGGTAGCGATGGCGATGGCGATGGCGATGGCGATGGCGATGGCGATGGCGATGGCGATGGCGATGGCGATGGCGATAGCGATAGCGATACCGATAGCGACAACCACAACAACTACAACAACTACAACAACCACAGCAACCATAGCAACCACAGCAACCACAGCAACCAATACCAACACAACGACCACAGCAACCACAATTGATGTCAGTGATTGAGTTTTAATTGGGTCAAATCATACGTTTACGGTACAAGACGGTTATAACCAATTAAGGGATTATAAAAGTAAACTTGTTGAAATTTTTTCAAACCAGTTGGATCAATTCAACGGTGTGATATGCTGTAAGAAACAACCATTTCTGTCGATTTAGAATTTCCTTATATTTTATCGAGTAAACAACAAGAACAACAACAACAACGACAACAAGAACAACAAGAACAACAAGAACAACAACTACAACAAGAACAACAACAACATCAACAACAGCAACAACAACAACAACAACAACAACAACAACCACGACCATGACCACGTCCACGACAACGAACACGACAACGAACACGACCACGACTACGACCACGACCACGACCACGACCACGACCACGACCACGTCCACGACCACGACCACGACCACGACCACGACCACGACTACGACCATAATCATAATAATCATAATAATACGGTTATACCCGTATATCTGCTTGCGCAAGAACGAAAGCGGATATACAAGCGGAGTCAGGAGATTGGGAGGGCTCGCGCCGCGACGGAAGAACGGGAACGGACACTGTCAGCGTGGCAGGACGAATGGTAGGGAGAGAGGTTGCGACAGCGACAACAGGATTTGCATTAATAATCTATGTTTTAAAATTGAGTTTTATTAATTATATTGGCCGTATATTGTATAATTGTTAAAAGTCTTTCAAAGTATACGTTAGCATTTTGAGAAAGATAAAAGTTATCCAATATTTTGAAAAAATAATCTATCTTCTAAAATTGAGTTTTATTAATTATATTGGCTCTATATCATAGAATTGTTAAAAATCTTTCAAAGTGTACGTTAGCTTTCGAGAAATTTAAAAGTTATCTAAGAGTTGCATAAATAATCTATGTTGAGAAATTAATTTTTATTAATTATATTGGCCCGATATTGTAGAACAGTTGTAAGTTTTTTTAAATATATAATAGCTACCGAGAAATTTAAAAGTTATCTAAGTTTTGCATAAATAGTCTATCTTGTCAAATTGATTTTTATTAAATAAATTCGCCATATATTGCAGAATAATAAAAGTTTTTCAAAATATATGATAGCTTTTCGGAAATTTAAAAGTTATCTAAGATTTGCATAAATGATCTATGTTGTAAAATTGGTTTTCATTAATTATATCGGCCCTATATTGTAGGATAGTTGCAAGTTTTTCAAAATATACTATAGCTTTTGAAAAATTTTAAAGTTATCTAAGATTTGCATAAATAATCCATGTTGTAAAATCGATTTTTATTAATTACATTGTCCCTATATTGTAGAATAGTTACATTTTTTTCAAAATATACCATAGCTTTTGAGAATTTTAAAAGGTGTGTTCGATATGCAAAAATAATCAATGTTTAAAATTGGATTTTATTAATTATATTGGCTCCATCTTGGAGAATAGTAGAAAATGTTCAATTTGTACGATACCTTTCGAGAAATTTAAAAGTTATCTAATATTTGCATTAATATTCTATATTCTAAAATTGAGATTTATTAATTATATTGGCCGTATATTGTAGAATTGTTAAAATAATTTAAAAGTATACGTTAGAATTTTGAGAAATTTAAAAGTTATCCAATACTTTGCAAAAATAATCAATGTTTAAAATTGGTTTTTATTAATTGTATTGGCCCCATTTTGTAGAATAGTTGAATGTTTTTAAGTTTGTACGATAGCTTTAGAGAAATTTAAAAGGCATCTGAGATTTGCATTAATAATCTATGTTCTAAAATAGAGTTTTATTAATTATATTGGCCGTATATTGTATAATTGTTAAAAGTCTTTCAAAGTGAACGTTAGCATTTTGAGAAAGATAAAAGTTATCCAATATTTTGCATAAATAATCTATCTTCTAAAATTGAGTTTTATTAATTATATTGGCTCTATATCATAGAATTGTTAAAAATCGTTCAAAGTGTACGTTAGCTTTCGAGAAATTTAAAAGTTATCTAAGAGTTACATAAATAATTTATGTTGAGAAATTGATTTTTATTAATTATATTGGCCCGATATTGTAGAACAGTTGTAAGTTTTTTTAAATATATAATAGCTAACGAGAAATTCAAAAGTTATCTAAGTTTTGCATAAATAGTCTATGTTGTCAAATTGATTTTTATTAAATAAATTCGCCATATATTGTCGAATAGTTAAAAGGTTTTCAAAATATATGATAGCTTTTCAGAAATTTAATAGTTATCTGAGATTTGCATAAATAATGTATGTTGTAAAATTGATTTTTATTAATTATATTGACCCTATATTGTAGAATAGTTAAAATTTTTTTCAAAATATACCATAGCCTTTGAGAAATTTAAAAGGTGTGTGAGATATGCAAAAATAATCCATGTTGTAAAATTGGTTTTTATTAATTATATTGGCCCCATTTTGGAGAATAGTTGAATGTTTTTAAGTTTGTACGATAGCTTTTGAGAAATTTAAAAGTGATCCAAGATTATTCATAAAAAATCTATGTTGTCAAATGGTTTTTTATTAATTATATTGGCCCTATATTGTAGATAAGTAGAAAATGTTCAATTTGTACGATACCTTTCGAGAAATTTAAAAGTTATCTAATATTTGCATTAATATTCTATGTTCTAAAATTGAGATTTATTAATTATATTGGCCGTATATTGTAGAATTGTTAAAAGAATTTCAAAGTATACGTTAGAATTTTGAGAAATTTAAAAGTTATCCAATACTTTGCAAAAATAATCAATGTTTAAAATTGGTTTTTATTAATTGTATTGGCCCCATTTTGTAGAATAGTTGAATGTTTTTAAGTTTGTACGATAGCTTTAGAGAAATTTAAAAGGCATCTGAGATTTGCATTAATAATCTATGTTCTAAAATATAGTTTTATTAATTATATTGGCCGTATATTGTATAATTGTTAAAAGTCTTTCAAAGTGAACGTTAGCATTTTGAGAAAGATAAAAGTTATCCAATATTTTGCATAAATAATCTATCTTCTAAAATTGAGTTTTATTAATTATATTGGCTCTATATCATAGAATTGTTAAAAATCGTTCAAAGTGTACGTTAGCTTTCGAGAAATTTAAAAGTTATCTAAGAGTTACATAAATAATCTATGTTGAGAAATTGATTTTTATTAATTATATTGGCCCGATATTGTAGAACAGTTGTAAGTTTTTTTAAATATATAATAGCTAACGAGAAATTCAAAAGTTATCTTAGTTTTGCATTAATAGTCTATGTTGTCAAATTGATTTTTATTAAATAAATTCGCCATATATTGTCGAATAGTTAAAAGGTTTTCAAAATATATGATAGCTTTTCAGAAATTTAATAGTTATCTGAGATTTGCATAAATAATGTATGTTGTAAAATTGATTTTTATTAATTATATTGACCCTATATTGTAGAATAGTTAAAATTTTTTTCAAAATATACCATAGCCTTTGAGAAATTTAAAAGGTGTGTGAGATATGCAAAAATAATCCATGTTGTAAAATTGATTTTTATTAATTATATTGACCCTATATTGTAGAATAGTTAAAAAATTTTCAAAATATACCATAGCCTTTGAGAAATTTAAAAGGTCTGTGAGATATGCAAAAATAATCAATGTTTAAAATTGGTTTTTATTAATTATATTGGCCCCATTTTGGAGAATAGTTGAATGTTTTTAAGTTTGTACGATAGCTTTTGAGAAATTTAAAAGTGATCCAAGATTATTCATAAAAAATCTATGTTGTCAAATGGTTTTTTATTAATTATATTGGCCCTATATTGTAGATAAGTAGAAAATTTTCAATTTGTACGATATCTTTTGAGAAATTTAAAAGATATCTAATATTTGCATTAATATTCTATGTTCTAAAATTGAGTTTTATTAATTATATTCGCCGTATATTGTAGAATTGTTAAAAGAATTTCAAAGTATACGTTAGCATTTTGAGAAATTTAAAAGTTATCCAATATTTTGCAAAAATAATCAATGTTTAAAATTGGTTTTTATTAATTATATTGGTCCCATTTTGGAGAATAGTTGAATGTTTTTAAGTTTGTACGATAGCTTTTGAGAAATTTAAAAGTGATCCAAGATTATTCATAAAAAATCTATGTTGTCAAATGGTTTTTTATTAATTATATTGGCCCTATATTGTAGATAAGTAGAAAATTTTCAATTTGTACGATATCTTTTGAGAAATTTAAAAGTTATCTAATATTTGCATTAATATTCTATGTTCTAAAATTGAGTTTTATTATTTATATTAGCCGTATATTGTAGAATTGTTAAAAGTCTTTCAAAGTATACGTTAGCATTTTGAGAAATTTAGAAGTTATCCAATATTATGCATAAATAATCAATGGTTAAAATTGGTTTTTATTAATTATATTCGCCCCATTTTGTAGAATAGTTGAATGTTTTTAAGTTTGTACGATAGCTTTTGAGAAATTTAAAAGTGATCCAAGATTATTCATAAAAAATCTATGTTGTCAAATGGTTTTTTATTAATTATATTGGCCCTATATTGTAGATAAGTAGAAAATTTTCAATTTGTACGATATCTTTTGAGAAATTTAAAAGATATCTAATATTTGCATTAATATTCTATGTTCTAAAATTGAGTTTTATTAATTATATTCGCCGTATATTGTAGAATTGTTAAAAGAATTTCAAAGTATACGTTAGCATTTTGAGAAATTTAAAAGTTATCCAATATTTTGCAAAAATAATCAATGTTTAAAATTGGTTTTTATTAATTATATTGGTCCCATTTTGGAGAATAGTTGAATGTTTTTAAGTTTGTACGATAGCTTTTGAGAAATTTAAAAGTGATCCAAGATTATTCATAAAAAATCTATGTTGTCAAATGGTTTTTTATTAATTATATTGGCCCTATATTGTAGATAAGTAGAAAATTTTCAATTTGTACGATATCTTTTGAGAAATTTAAAAGTTATCTAATATTTGCATTAATATTCTATGTTCTAAAATTGAGTTTTATTATTTATATTAGCCGTATATTGTAGAATTGTTAAAAGTCTTTCAAAGTATACGTTAGCATTTTGAGAAATTTAGAAGTTATCCAATATTATGCATAAATAATCAATGGTTAAAATTGGTTTTTATTAATTATATTCGCCCCATTTTGTAGAATAGTTGAATGTTTTTAAGTTTGTACGATAGCTTTTGAGAAATTCAAAAGTCATCTGAGATTTGTATTAATAATCTATATCATAGAATTGTTAAAAATCTTTCAAAGTGTACGTTAGCTTTCGAGAAATTTAAAAGTTATCTAAGAGTTGCATATATAATCTATGTTGAGAAATTGATTTTTATTAATTATATTGGCCCGATATTGTAGAACAGTTGTAAGTTTTTTTAAATATATAATAGCTGTGACGTGTATTTAACGTCCCAATAATATTAAATACGGGCAGTCAATCGCGACCCAGTCACCCGTCACCAGAGCCGAGCATTTTCACATTTAATTAGTATTGTTATTAATGGGGGGATTGTTATTTATTTCATTTATAGGAGTCACACCACCGTATAGTGAAAATTCATTTTGCGAACACCTCCACAAAAAAAATTATCGCTGTGCTTCTACCCCCAAATCGATTAGTAAGAACGATTTATGATTTAGTTAAGAGTAAAATTTTTCTAACAACTACTGGAAATTGGGTATAAAAATACAACAACTAAAGTTATTGTATTTTATATTATAACTACTGTGTCAAAGGAAAAATTGATTATTACATATATTTATATTTATTTAATTGCATTGGAAATTATTTACTGAAAATTGATTGTGACCAAGAAGAAACCTCAGATTACACAGCCCCACAAAAAAAAATATTGTAAGTCCCAAAAACTTGACCACGGTACTTATATGTTTATGGGATCGCTGAATCCGAATCCAGGGTTAGTTTAACCCCATCAGATCTTTCTCAAGGTCAGTTGAAGGTCAAATTATCGAAATACATGAAAATCATAATAATAATATGTATATTTATATATGTATGTTACTCTGGAGATTACCGTATGTACTTTTGCTAAAGGGACAAAAGGAGATAAACAAAGAAAATAGTTCCTTTTCTTGAAGTCTTCTTTATCGGTTCCTTTAGCTGAAAATGCCTACTCGAAATTTGTTTGCCTAGCTCTTGAGTAGCTGCTGAAATACCCTGACGCGAATCTAAAAAAGTCGCTATTCAGTCTTCAGTAGTTCTTGGTCTTCTCTTCTTGTTTATATCTGGAGTGATAACACAGCCCCACAAAAAATAATATTGTAAGTCCCAAAAACTTGACCACGGTACTTATATGTTTTTGGGATCGCTGAATCCGAATCCAGGGTTAGTTTAACCCCATCAGATCTTTCTCAAGGTCAGTTGAAGGTCAAATTATCGAAATACATGAAAAATACACTAAAACCATGGTATCTTGGGGTTTTTGGGGTCGCTAAATCCGAATCCGGGGTCAGTTTAACCCCATCAGAACTTTCTCAAGGTCAGTTGAAGGTCAAATTATCGAAATACATGAAAAATACACTAAAACCATGGTATCTTGGGGTTTTTGGGGTCGCTGAATCCGAATCCGGGGTCAGATTAAAGAATCAGATCTTTCTCGAGGTCAGTTGAAGGTCAAATTATCGAAATACATGAAAAATACACTAAAACCATGGTATCTTGGGTTTTTTGGGGCGCTGTATCTGAATCCGGGCTTATTACAACCGTATCAGGTCATGGTCAAGGTCAGTTGAAGGTCAAATCATAAAGATTCATAAAAAGTAGAGTCAAACCATGACATTTAGGGGTTTTTGGGGTCGCTGAATCCGAATCCAGGGTCAGTATAGTCCCATAAGGTTATATTTATGGTCAGTTTAAGGTTAGTTCAAGGTCATGGACGTAAAGAGAGTGAAAAAATTAGTTATAAACTGAAACAATGCAAAAGGTAATGTAAACCATAAAGCAAAGAACAATGTATATGCAAGTACAATCGTATCCTTTAAAACTATATCATAGTTTGCTGCTCCTTCATTTACTTTAAATTTGTTAGAAGTATATGCAATTCAATAAAATACTCGTAAAAATATTAAGCCCATTACTCTTTTTTATGGTAACGAACTATTTTATTGTCGAATGATCTACGAAGTGGATTACGCTTCCGCTTCTCCGATGTTGATGGTAGATCTCTTTTTAACGACCAACAGTAATCTGCTAACATATTTACGTCCCATCTTCCTTGGTACCTGCGCTCCATTTCCTTGATATCTTGGTGAAATCTCTCTCCCTGCTCTTCGCTGTAATCACCTAGGTTTTCTGGAAATTCATCAACATGCGAATATAAAAAGTGTAATTTTAGATTCATTAGGCAGCCTTGATTTTTGTAACTATTTACTAAATTTAAAACTATTTGTTGGTAATTTGGGCTCTTATGATTTCCAAGAAAGTTTTTAATTACGTCCTTGAAACATAACCATGCTTCTCTCTCTGTATGATTCATTTTCGTAACAAAAATTTCATCATTTATCATCTTACGAATCTGAGGGCCATCGAAAATTCCTTCATTTACTTTAGCATCACTTAATTTGGGAAACTGATTTCGCAGATACTTAAAGCAGCTACCATCTTTGTCTAACGATTTTACCCATTGTTTCATAAGTCCCAATTTAATGTGCAGAGGTGGTATAAGAATTTTTGATGGATCAACAAGTGGCTTATCTTTTATATTCTTAGAACCCGGTTCGAACTTTTGTCTAAGGGGCCAGACACTCTTTATGTAATGATTCTTTCTATCCCTACTATCCCATTCACATAAATAGCAAGGATATTTTGTGAATCCCGATTGTTGCCCCAGAAGTATTGTTATGATTTTAAGATCCCCACATATTTGCCATTTATGATCATTGTATTTTATTCGGTCTAATATTACTTTCATGTTACAGTACTCTTCATTCAGTATTACCGAATATCCTATGGGAATGGCTGCATAAACATTTGTATTGTGTAACAGAACGGCTTTTAAACTTCTCGTTGACGAATCGATGAACAATCTCCACTCGTTAGGGTTGTAACATCCATGTTTAAAGCAATTCATCAACCCAACTATATCTTTGCAGTAAACTAAGGAAAATTCTTCATCTTTAGCGAAATAATCAGGATATTTCTTATCTCTGTCTCGGTAGTAAGAAACTTTAATTTTTCCAGCTTCATTAGTATTTTCTTTTATCCATGAAGCCAAGTACTCCGCCCCATCCTTTGGTAGGCCCAAATCGCGTATGAGATCATTCACTTTTTCCTGTGTAAGTGGACCTTTCTCCTTCTTAGTATTGTAGGGGATGTATTCTTCGTCACTTGTATCACTTGTACTAGCAACGTCATTGTCTTCATCAGGCGCTATTTCTTCTTCCGCAATAATATCTCCTTCCTCCATTTCTTCTTCGAAGATTTCATCTTCATCATGTCTTTCTAAATTTTCCTCAAGATCCATACTTCCACTTGCGTACATACCCAGTGGATCTTCTCTTTTATCAATTGACGATTCATATATAGGTTTCGTGACACTTTCAACGTTAGCGTAATTAATTTGCGACTTGTTTTTACTATTAACTCCATGCAAATTCGTATTACAAAAATAACAGTCTTCTTTTCTTAAAGGTTCCTTCCATATCGTAGGCACTTTCATTTTTACTTCAGTTTTACCATTTTTGTCTTTCTGTAGCATTTTCTTACATATTGCGCATATGATTTTAGGAACCCAATCAAATTCATCAATTTTCATGTCTAAATCAAACATGTTCTTGTACTGCTCTTTAATATTTTCATTGATTGAACAATCTCCACTCGCAGGGATTCGGAACCCCAGTATCGGCGGCTGGTCAGGGTGAGCAAGCGGGCCCGCAGTCGTCGTCATCAAGCGACCGCAGCTCTTTGTTAGTGGGAAACTTGGCTTTCGAAGAGTATAATACTACAAGAATTTATCACTTGAGGTCTGGTGACCAAGAATGCCTTATAGCAAAACGGGATAGTTTTTGTTACATTTGTAGCAAGTATGAGACCCCAAAAAATAGAAGAAAAATCAATCAAAATATTAAAGAGCAGTACAAGAACATGTTTGATTTAGACATGAAAATTGATGAATTTGATTGGGTTCCTAAAATCATATGCGCAATATGTAAGAAAATGCTACAGAAAGACAAAAATGGTAAAACTGAAGTAAAAATGAAAGTGCCTACGATATGGAAGGAACCTATAAGAAAAGAAGACTGTTATTTTTGTAATACGAATTTGCATGGAGTTAATAGTAAAAACAAGTTGCAAATTAATTACGCTAACGTTGAAAGTGTCACGAAACCTGTGATGCTAAAGTAAATGAAGGAATTTTCGATGGCCCTCAGATTCGTAAGATGATAAATGATGAAATTTTTGTTACGAAAATGAATCATACAGAGAGAGAAGCATGGTTATGTTTCAAGGACGTAATTAAAAACTTTCTTGGAAATCATAAGAGCCCAAATTACCAACAAATAGTTTTAAATTTAGTAAATAGTTACAAAAATCAAGGCTGCCTAATGAATCTAAAATTACACTTTTTATATTCGCATGTTGATGAATTTCCAGAAAACCTAGGTGATTACAGCGAAGAACAGGGAGAGAGATTTCACCAAGATATCAAGGAAATGGAGCGCAGGTACCAAGGAAGATGGGACGTAAATATGTTAGCAGA
This sequence comes from Gastracanthus pulcherrimus, assembly GCA_949152435.1. Lineage (NCBI taxonomy): Eukaryota > Metazoa > Arthropoda > Insecta > Hymenoptera > Pteromalidae > Gastracanthus > Gastracanthus pulcherrimus. The sequence goes on from OX424574.1 coordinate 120,073,658, forward strand.
TTACTGTTGGTCGTTAAAAAGAGATCTACCATCAACATCGGAGAAGCGGAAGCGTAATCCACTTCGTAGATCATTCGACAATAAAATAGTTCGTTACCATAAAAAAGAGTAATGGGCTTAATATTTTTACGAGTATTTTATTGAATTGCATATACTTCTAACAAATTTAAAGTAAATGAAGGAGCAGCAAACTATGATATAGTTTTAAAGGATACGATTGTACTTGCATATACATTGTTCTTTGCTTTATGGTTTACATTACCTTTTGCATTGTTTCAGTTTATAACTAATTTTTTCACTCTCTTTACGTCCATGACCTTGAACTAACCTTAAACTGACCATAAATATAACCTTATGGGACTATACTGACCCTGGATTCGGATTCAGCGACCCCAAAAACCCCTAAATGTCATGGTTTGACTCTACTTTTTATGAATCTTTATGATTTGACCTTCAACTGACCTTGACCATGACCTGATAGGGTTGTAATACGTTGAATGCTTTACCATCGATCTTTTCGAAAAATGCTAGCAGATGGTATCGATCGAAGCGACCAGACTTAAAATCATGGAAAGACTTTAAAAAAGCATTCAGAAGGCAGTATTTGGGTCACAGAGATGAAGAAGACACGATGACGGACTTACGGAACCGATCGATGGGAAAAGGAGAAAAGAGTGCCAATTATATATCCTGCGTAGAATACATTGTCGACCACTTTAAGCGACCCCCATCCAGGACAACAATAGTAAAACAGGCCTACAAGGGCTTGAGGAAAGACTATCGACGCTTCATGGCGGGGAAAGAAATCAAGACGCTCAAGGATATAGAGAAACTAGGAAGAATTTGGGAAAAGAAGAAAGAACTAGATGACCGGTTTGAAGAGCCTCCACCAAAGGAGAAGATGAGCATACCAGGTGCAGCATACTCTGGGACACCCTCAGTCCGTAAGGTAGCGGCAGCCTACGAGAAATTGAACCCAGAAAGCGACACTAGCGACAGCACATCAGCTCTAACCAAACCGGCGAGAAAGAGAAATTGGAATAGAAGAGCGAAGAAAAAACAAAAACAAATAAATGCGGTAGCCGCTGCCAAGGAGAACCAAAGGCCTGAGGCCAACGTAAAAGCGACCCCAGTACAGCCAGCCTCACACAACGCGACCGCAACGATGACGCACAGCACACCGCTGAATCCACTGCGACCGAGTTTTGTGCCCGCTTGGCAATGGTCTCCTCCCCAGAATGTTAACTCGTTTCAGGGTAGAGGTGGTCAAGCCCAAGGATTCACCGGCCAAGGCGCCTATAATATAAGAGGAACTAGAGACCAAAATGGGCCTTCTGCCCAAAATATACCAGTATATGGTGCATGCTATACATGCCAGACGGTAGGGCACCGAGCAAGAGAATGTCCACAAAGGACATGCTACTTGTGTAGGGCTATGGGACACTATGCAAACGAATGTCCTAATAGACAGCCGGCATGGCAGTCTTCTCCAAATAATCAGGCCATGGGAAACGGGATGCAGGGGAGGCAGAAGAGTCCCATACCTCCTCAGGAACCGCAAACGGGACGAAACTGGCAACAATAAAGGGAAGCCAGCATAGCGCCGAACCGACCATACAGGAGAAGAGAATAGCGACCCCAGAGAACGCGAAAATTAGCAGCGACCAAGAGAGAAGTGGATCGATGATAGTCGAGGCAGCTAAAAGTATTAAGTCCACATTGTCAGATGGGGAGACCCACCCAGTATGGAGCAACACTTCAAACAGCGGAGGATTAAATGGGACCTCACCAATAGCGACCACAAAACCATTAATAGTAGAGAGTAGAGAGAGTAGTGAGAGCAACAAAACTCGAGAAGAGAGAGAAAAAGTAGAGAGTAGAAAGAGTAGAGAGAGTAACAAAATTCGAGAAGAGAGAGAAAAAGTAGAGAGTAGAGAGAATAGTGAGAGCAACAAAATTCGAGAAGAGAGAAAAAAAGTAGAGAATAGAAAGAGTCATGAGAGCAAAAGGGTGACCGAAAGAGTGACAACCTTACCGATCCTCGAAGGGTCCGATGTAACGGCGCTCAATCCAACAGCTGACGAGCAGAAGGATTTCGAGCAGCTAGCCCTCGTACGAGAGGCGGTCGACCTTCTGGAAGGGTCACAGGTGTCTACTCCCTCGTTGGAGGGCCCCTCCACCTTTGTTACGGACCTAGATGTTGGGGTGCCCACATCTAGTCTAGGGGGGGGGGGGGAGCAGCGTACTACGTACGCCGGAGGCAGACCAACTTGAGGTTCCGGAACCAGGCGAAGTCGAAGTCGCAGGTATGAGCGCAGAGAACCGCATCTTCACGAAGGTAATACTAGGTGGTAGACCGTACAGAGCCCTAATTGATGGAGGAGCCACGGTCTCCCTAGTAGGACCAGAGATAGCGGCTAAGTTCAAGGACCGATTGCGACCAGCGAACTCTGTTATAAGAAGTGTGTTAGGTTGAACAAAGAAAGTATTGGGGTATCTGGACATCAACATGGAATTGGATGGCAGGTCCAGAAAGCTGACGGTAAGAGCCGTAGATCCTTGCGACCACGACATTTTACTTGGACAGGACTTTACCACCCCATGGGACGTTGATGTAAGATACGGCAGACGGATGTGGAGGATTAACGAGGGCCAGTGGAAGCAATCTTGGGACGACGAGGAAATCGAAGCGACCCCAGCATACGCCGAATGCGCCGGAATTACCGAGGCAGACGACGAGCAGCGGAAAGCCATAGAAGACCTAGTGACCAAGATATTACCTCCACCATCGGAAAATTTAGGAACGGCTACACTGACCGAACATCACATAGTTGTCCTCTCCGCAGCCGCCATCAAACATCGGCCAAGGAGAATGTCACCCAAACTTCTGCAAGTAGTACACGAAGAGATAGAGAAGATGTTCAGGAGTGGAGTAATAGAGCGATCGGTAAGCGAATGGAGTAGCGACCCGGTAATCATCAAGAAGCCAGACGGGAGCTATAGATTTTGTATAGATTATCGCGACCTCAACAAAGTGACCCGGAAGGATGCATATCCTATCAGGAGCATGGATTCCATATTGGACAAATTGCGTAAAGCCAAATATTTGACCAAAATTGACCTCAAGCAATCCTATTTTCAAGTACCGATGGAGCAAAGCAGCAAGAAATTTACAGCATTTGCAGTGCCGGGGTCAAGGCTTTGGCAATTTGTAAAAATGCCCTTCGGATTAACGAATGCGCCCATGACCTTCCAACGCCTGATCGATGCTTTGTTTGGCGTCCAGTATGAACCATATGTGTTTCGATACTTGGACGACATCATTATAGCGACCGAGACCTTTGAGGAACATCTCCAATGGTTGGAGCTGGTTCTCAAGAAGCTGGTCGAAGCAGGATTGGTAGTAAATCGGAAAAAGTGCGAATTCTGCTGCTCGAGAGTGACGTACTTAGGCTTCTTGCTTGATAAAGATGGATTGCGACCAGACCCAGAAAAGGTATCGCCAGTGACAGAATATCCAGCGCCGAAGACCGTTAAGCAGCTGAGACGATTTCTGGGTATGGTACGATGGTACTCGCGATTCATTCAGAACGACTCAGAGATGAAAATTCCGTTAGTGAAGTTACTAAGAAAGGGGCAAGAATGGAAATGGGATAGCGACCAACAAGAGGCCTTTGAAGGTCTAAAGAAGGCGCTAACGGTAGCTCCGGTCCTGGCAAGACCAGATTTTGGCAAAACCTTCACGGTCCAGAGTCATGCAAGCGGAGTGGCGATTGGGGCGGTTTTGACACAGGAAGGGGATGATGGAGAGCACCCCATCGTATATGTGAGTAGAGTACTCACGGCGGCTGAACGAAATTATACCACGTCCGAAAGAGAATGCTTGGCGTTATTATGGGCCATTAAGAAGTTGCGACCATACCTTGAAGGGTACGAATTCAAGGCCATCACCGACCATAGCGCCCTCCAATGGCTTCGTAATCTGTAGGACCCTACTGGATGACTAGCCCGTTGGGCACTTGAAATGCAGCAGTGGAACTTCGAAGTAATCCATCGGAAGGGCACTTTGCTGAAAGTGCCTGATGCGTTGTCCAGGATGTATGAAGATGGAGGGGAAATAGCTGGATTTGAAGAGATACAGGACGAGCGATACGTAACTAGAATGGAAGAAGTACAAAGACACCCACACCGATTCCTAGACTGGCGAATGGAAGATGGCATGTTGTACAAATTTCGTAGCGACCCCCTATTAGACCCAGTGACATCTCGAGAAGAAGGATGGAGACTTGTCGTCCCAGTAGAGTAGCGTGAGAGAGTGATGACGGAGAGACACTCCATCACCTCCGCGGGACACCTGGGACTTGAGAAGACCTATGACCGAGTGGCCCGCGAGTACTACTGGCAAGGCATGTACTACGACGTGCGCCACTTCGTCCAGGCTTGTCTCGAATGCCAGAAGCACAAGTCCTCTCAGACGGGACCCCTAGGGCTACTAGGCAAAAGAATCGTACAGCGACCATGGGCCGTAGTGGCAGCAGATCTTATGGAATTTCCACCAAGTAAGAGCCAATTCAAATACTTGGTAGTATTCCAAGATCTCTTCACGCGGTGGATCGAGCTGAAGCCGCTGAGGAAGGCGGATGGCTAGTCGGTGGCTCGCGCCCTAGAGGAGCTCATCTTGTTTCGGTGGGAGACGCCGAACTACGTACGCACAGATAACGGGAAAGAGTTCATCAATAAGCACCTGACCGCCACGCTGAAGGAGTATGGAGTGACCCTTGTGACCACGCCACCGTACCATCCGCAAGCCAATCCAGTGGAGAGAAGCAATCGAACCCTAAAGACCATGATAGCGACCTTCGTAAAACAAGACCATCGGAATTGGGATGCCCATCTTCATGAGTTTAGGCATGCAGTCAACACTGCCATGCAAGCGACCACCAAGGTATCACCAGCCTTCTTGAATTATGGACGACACCCAAGGCCGGTGAAGAGTTTACGAAGAGAAGTAGAGCCAAAGCGACCAATTATTAGTAGCGACCCTGAAGATTGGTTAGAGAGAGAGTAAGAAGACTGAATGCCCTACGCGACCTAGTAATCAGGCATATCGATTCTGCAAAGGAGCGACAAGCCAAATACTATAATCGTGGCAGGAAGTAGGCGACATTCCAGGTAGGAGACTTAGTAATGAGGGCAAACCACCACTTGTCAAACAAAGACAAGCGTTTTTCGGCTAAGTTAGCTGGCCGGTTTGACGGCCCGTTTGCCATCAAAGAAGTTAAGTCTCCGCTGGTATACGTGCTAAATATGTGTGAGGATAAAAGAATACCCGAGGTGCACGTGAGTGAATTGAAGAGATATATTCTCCCAAGGGGAAAAGCCCAGTAGTAGCGACCTCTTCCTTACGAGCGACCTCGAAGTTGTTATATTTTTTTTGTCGTTTATATTCACAGAGTAAAGAAGAGAACCATCGACCAGAATGTTCAGAGCTAAGGGAGTGCGCAGAGGCCGAACGAGCCAAGGAGATCACCACCCTTATCCCGAGTTCGAATACCCCGTTAGCTGCCGTATCCCGAATGACGATCGGGTACAGCAAGTGGGAGCTATGGCGACCCTTCGTAGCCCTCCACCTACGATTGAAGATAGCCCCATGATCGCCCCCGAATGGGAAACCGCGGTGCGGCAGGAGTGGGAGCAGCAGGAGAATAATCGGGCCTTCAACGCTCTGATGTCGACGACCCAAACCCAGGAGTTCCCACGGGGATTGCCCCCATCCTATCCTTCCGGAGTGGAACCCATGGGCCCCGCGGACATCGAGGTTGGAACCCACACTCCATCGGAACACGACGAAACCCAGCAACCCGGAGAGGATTGGAGGGTTCACGAAGCTGGGGAAGGAATGGCGGTCCACGAGTTAGCCCCTCACTCCGAGCCACGGGATATGTCGTTCGTAGCGACCCGGATCAGCGACCCCACCGGAGAAGACCCATCAAGACACCAAATGGCATCGATCGCCCCGAGCGACCCGAGACGAGTCACTTGGGCGGATGAGCAGGAGGAGGAGAAAGCCATCCGGGAGCGGATGAGGAACCGCCGACTCCACCCCACCCCTCAGCAAGTGGAAGTTGAACACCCTCCTCCACCCGTGAGGAGTTTGGTAGCGCGCTTGATGGCTGCTCGGGCTACGGGAGCGATATCTCGTCGTCTGGCCCAAGAGGTGGAGCAAACGGAGAGGCCGCCTCCAGAAGAACATCATGGTGTCACCATTAGCCAACGCGAGATTCCAGAAGGGGAGGAATCGAGGGAACCTTGTCCGGAACCCGACATACCCCCGACGCACCCGACTCCTCCATCAATTCCCCTGGAAACAGGGCCGTCAAGGACCCCATTGGCCTGGGACCTGGACGAGGAATTGACCGTGAGTGGTGAGGTTGCCGGGTTGAGGGAAGTCCCCTACCCTCCCCCTAACCCAGCTCGGAGGCATCGGTATAACCCGCGGCGGCAGCTCCAATTAGATGATTACGAGTCGCCGGTAGCGGAGAGGGTGGCAGCCATGCGCGCGCAGCCACCGCCCCCGGGACCGGCGTCTCTCGGCGGTCGGCGGCAGGTGTCCGTCGAGCCGGCGGAGACCCGCCGGGTGAAGCTCACGGGCATCATGTTTAGCCACGGACTAATCCCCATACCCTCTGACCCGACGCTTGACCCTCCTGAGGGGGCTTGCAACAACTGTTGGCAGAAGGGGCATATCTCGTCGAGATGTCCGAGGCCCCGCCAAAATACTTGGTGTCGCAACTGCGGCAGGCGGGGCGTAAAAGTGACGAGCTGCCCCAGATGCAGTGAGCCTCACCGGGACTGGGTCCGGTGGAAGTATGAGGGGGGATCGGCCCCGCTGGGCATGAACCTACGAGACGAACCTCGCGATCCTCCACCGGGGACGGGTACGGCGTCGTCGACAGCCGGGGAACCGGCTCCGGCGCGAGGGGTCTCGCAACCGTCGACGTTGCCCTCAGCGACGGTGTTCCAGTCGGAGCGGAGTCATAGGAGCCCAGAGAGACCGACGCCAGCCCCGCGTCGTGTACTGCCCCCACCACCAGACCCACCAAGCGACCCATCTAGGGCTGCCGCCCCGCAGGAAGATATCATGGGGAGGATCCAGCGACTGGCGGAGAGCCTTGCGGACCTTCCGCCACACGACCGAGCTGCCCTGCTATGCGCCACCTTGGAGGCCCATCGCCTCGAGAAGAACCATCGAAGCGATCCATAGAAGGAGAGCAACCTGATGAATCTAGCGACCACCATGCTAATAGCGACCCATCCGAGACCCTACGCATCGGCGACCAAAGGGGCATAACCTGAGAACTACTAGCGACCGAAACTTGGAGTGACGGAGGCATACCCATGCCTAGTAGGTTGTTAAAAGTCTTGTTATTTATTTATTTATTTGGAATTTTTTTATTTAGGATATTATAATTTCCCCTATGGTAGCGCGATCTATGAGCGCCGTTGCTCTGTGGTCGGATTGGGAGTAGTAAGGTGGAGGTATTAATAATTTTTTTTTGTTGTTTTCAGCTTGATTAGTTTTAAGTATAGATACGTATATATATATTGTTTCTTGTAAAAGCTCTGGTGCCGAGGGTTGTTCGGGAATTGCGTTGATGGGATACAATGGCTCAATTAGAGTCTCGTTTGATTATTGGAATAACCAGTCCACTCCTGGCGGTGTGTCCCGTTTAGGGGGGGAGAGTTTGTGACGTGTATTTAACGTCCCAATAATATTAAATATGGGCAGTCAATCGCGACCCAGTCACCCGTCACCAGAGCCGAGCATTTTCACATTTAATTAGTATTGTTATTAATGGGGGGATTGTTATTTATTTGTTGAGGGAATGAGGATAAGGAGTCGCGACCGAGGATGGCCGTAGACCGGCACACACACGCATACACCCATACCAGCGGCACCAGCTGATCGCAGCAGCGACGACTGCTCGGAGCGAGCAACGGCGACGAGTCTACGCACACAGGCACAGCACCAACATCACTGCACACTGTACGCGCGACCCTCTCTCTCTCTCGCTTGCTCTTTCTTCCTCGCCTCTCGAGGATGATGAGCCGCTGCCCGCGCACACGCATACACACACGCGCGCGCGGCCGCCCTCTCTTCCTATGCACGAAGACGCGGGAGGAGAGAGGATTCACAGCGGCAGCGGCGGCTTCCTCGAGGCACACCATCTCGGCTGTAGCCACGAGAGAGAGAGAGAGAGAGAGAGAGAGAGAGAGAGAGAGATATACCGACTCGGCTGTCGGCAGAGGGGAGAGCTAGCCGCCGCCGCGCCGCGAGCCGCATGAAGCTGCCGGCCTCTCCTAGCGTAGGCCGACGCGCGCACGTCGCCGCTGCCAACTGTGTTGGTCCGGTAGGGACAAAACCGAAAGCACCCGATATAGATATACACGCCGGGTTGCCGCGCGTGTATATCAAGCAATTCATAATTGCCCGCGCTGCGTGGACAGGGCGGCATTCGCGAAGCGAGCCAATGAGAAGTAGCGACTCAAATCACCGTTGACTTGGCCTTGATTTTTGCATCTAGGGAAAATCAAGGCCAATCACCGTAAAGAAAAGGGCGGAAGCAACAAGTGTTTGAGCTGAAGTTGTGCGAGATGAAAAGCCAAAAATTTGGAAGAGATTTCCGCCCTCTCCGATTTTGGTGATTGACTGCCCGCCCGTCGTAGCTTTCGGACGCACGTCGCGCGCACCTCTCACGTTTTTTTTTGTAATACCGCGAGGATATTATCGGCGAGGAGAAAAGAGTAGTGGAGGTTTGGCGAGAGAAGACCAGAGGAGCGCTACGAGAAAATCGGCAGGATCTCCTTGGTTGAGCAGGAGATTCAAGACGCGCGCTAAAGGAGACCAGAGGGATTTCTCGGACCACCCCGGGTTCGCGAATTAGTAGCGACCACGAGGCAACGACGTCGAGACTTCTAGCACGGCGACCACAGTCAAGCGACGGTGAGTTGGACTGGTAATTATCGAGCGACCCTCGGCACTCCTCGGAGTCGGTAATTTATATTATTTATATACATGATTATAATACAACGCTTTCCGGCATTTACGCAAAGTGGTGGTGTGACACCAACGAGGAATCAGTGCGCGGCGCGAGAGGTACACTATGTGAGATATCGATAAAGGGGAAAATTAGAAAATTCGTAGGGAAAATTCAAGGGGGTTGCTATTTATTAGTAAGCTCGGGAAAACGTGGTGATTCGGTCGTTGCGGGAGACGCGCATGGGGGCTAGAGTAGCCATTTTGTATAGCGACCGGTAGTTATAAGAATAATTGTAAATTGACGACCGATAGTATTATCCGACGATTAGAAATAAAGCTTGAGTATATTTAAAGTGAAAATTGTGAGTGCTTATTATAAATTTATTAATTCCTGATTTTTCCTCTTCACGGAACTTCCTCTGGGAAAGGGCTCGTGCCGAGTTAGCCGCACTTTACCTGGCGCCCATTAATTTAGAAAATTTGGTAAAGTGTCGAGATAATAATAAGCCATAGTAACCACCACGTTACATAGCTAACGAGAAATTCAAAAGTTATCTAAGTTTTGCATAAATAGTCTATGTTGTCAAATTGATTTTTATTAAATAAATTCGCCACATATTGTAGAATAGTTAAAAGTTTTTCAAAATATAGCTTTTGAAAAATTTTAAAGTTATCTAAGATTTGCATAAATAATCCATGTTGTAAAATTGATTTTTATTAATTATATTGACCCTATATTGTAGAATAGTTACATTTTTTTCAAAATATACCATAGCATTTGAGAATTTTAACAGGTGTGTTCGATATGCAAAAATAATCAATGTTTAAAATTGGTTTTTATTAATTATATTGGCCCCATTTTGTAGAATAGTTGAATGTTTTTAAGTTTGTACGATAGCTTTTGAGAAATTCAAAAGTCATCTGAGATTTGCATTAGTAATCTATGTTCTAAAATTAAAGTTATCTAAGTTTTGCATAAATAGTCTATGTTGTCAAATTGATTTTTATTAAATAAATTCGCCATATATTGTAGAATAGTTAAAAGATTTTCAAAATGTATGATAGCTTTTCAGAAATTTAAAAGTTATCTAAGATTTGCATAAATGATCTATGTTGTAAAGTTGGTTTTCATTAATTATATCGGCCCTTCATTGTAGGATAGTTGCAAGTTTTTCAAAATATACTATAGCTTTTGAAAAATTTTAAAGTTATCTAAGATTTGCATAAATAATCCATGTTGTAAAATTGATTTTTATTAATTATATTGACCCTATATTGTAGAATAGTTACATTTTTTTCAAAATATACCATAGCATTTGAGAATTTTAACAGGTGTGTTCGATATGCAAAAATAATCAATGTTTAAAATTGGTTTTTATTAATTATATTGGCCCCATTTTGTAGAATAGTTGAATGTTTTTAAGTTTGTACGATAGCTTTTGAGAAATTCAAAAGTCATCTGAGATTTGCATTAGTAATCTATGTTCTAAAATAGAGTTTTATTAATTATATTGGCCGTATATTGTATAATTGTTAAAAGTCTTTCAAAGTATACGTTAGCATTTTGAGAGAGATAAAAGTTATCCAATATTTTGCATAAATAATCTATCTTCTAAAATTGAGTTTTATTAATTATATTGGCCCTATATCATAGAATTGTTAAAAATCTTTCAAAGTATACGTTAGCATTTTGAGAAAGATAAAAGTTATCTAAGAGTTGCATAAATAAGCTACTCGTATATTGAGAAATTGATTTTTATTAATTATATTGGCCTGATATTGTAGAACAGTTGTAAGTTTTTTTAAATATATAATAGCTACCGAGAAATTTAAAAGTTATCTAAGTTTTGCATAAATAGTCTATGTTGTCAAATTGATTTTTATTAAATAAATTCGCCATATATTGTAGAATAGTTAAAAGTTTTTCAAAATATATTATAACTTTTCGGAAATTTTAAAGTTTTCTAAGATTTGCATAAATAGTCCATGTTGTAAAATCGATTTTTATTAATTATATTGACCCTATATTGTAGAATAGTTAAATTTTTTTCAAAATATACCATAGCTTTTCAGAAATTTAAAAGGTGTGTTCGATATGCAAAAATAATCAATGTTTAAAATTGGTTTTTATTAATTATATTGGCCCCATTTTGGAGAATAGTTGTATGTTTTTAAGTTTGTACGATAGCTTTTGAGAAATTTAAAAGTGATCTGAAATTTGCATTATTAATCTATGTTCTAAAATTAAAGTTATCTAAGTTTTGCATAAATAGTCTATGTTGTCAAATTGATTTTTATTAAATAAATTCGCCATATATTGTAGAATAGTTAAAAGATTTTCAAAATGTATGATAGCTTTTCAGAAATTTAAAAGTTATCTAAGATTTGCATAAATGATCTATGTTGTAAAGTTGGTTTTCATTAATTATATCGGCCCTTCATTGTAGGATAGTTGCAAGTTTTTCAAAATATACTATAGCTTTTGAAAAATTTTAAAGTTATCTAAGATTTGCATAAATAGTCCATGTTGTAAAATTGATTTTTATTAATTATATTGACCCTATATTGTAGTATAGTTAAATTTTTTTCAAAATATACCATAGCTTTTCAGAAATTTAAAAGGTGTGTTCGATATGCAAAAATAATCAATGTTTAAAATTGGTTTTTATTAATTATATTGGCCCCATTTTGGAGAATAGTTGTATGTTTTTAAGTTTGTACGATAGCTTTTGAGAAATTTAAAAGTCATCTGAAATTTGCATTAATAATCTATGTTCTAAAATTGAGTTTTATTAATTATATTGACCGTATATTGTATAATTGTTAAAAGTCTTTCAAAGTATACGTTAGCATTTTGAGAAAGATAAAAGTTATCCAATATTTTGCATAAATAATCTATCTTCTAAAATTGAGTTTTATTAATTATATTGGCCCTATATCATAGAATTATTAAAAATCTTTCAAAGTATACCTTAGCATTTTGAGAAAGATAAAAGTTATCTAAGAGTTGCATAAATAAGCTATGTTGAGAAATTGATTTTTATTAATTATATTGGCCCGATATTGTAGAACAGTTGTAAGTTTTTTTAAATATATAATAGCTACCGAGAAATTTAAAAGTTATCTAAGTTTTGCATAAATAGTCTATGTTGTCAAATTGATTTTTATTAAATAAATTCGCCATATATTGTAGAATAGTTAAAAGTTTTTCAAAATGTATTATAGCTTTTCAGAAATTTAAAAGTTATCTAAGATTTGCATTGTAAAGGTTGGGTGAATAAATTTATATCAGAAATGCACTCTTTATATTAAATCTGTTTGTTTATTATAACGATAAAAACAAATAAAATTCTATAAATTATTGAATGGGCGTGGGTCCTTACTTCTAAATATATACCTGTTAATTTATCCTATTTTTAACCATATAACAAAAAACATATCGTGTAATAGATTACAATCTTGCGCCGCAAAACATTCATACCTTGCGCTCAAGCGTTCATGGATGCAAACTGTTCACCATGCGGCCGAAGTCCTCAGCTTGCAAAAATCGGGGCCCCGTCTTCTAATAGATGCAGTCGTGTCGACACTGCGATTGATGAGTCGGCGCTCCTTAGTTTCTTGGACGATATCTGATGGTTTGTCGCCAAGCGATGACAGCAGAGAAAGTCGATTCGGTGGTCGAAATGGCGAAAGGAATCGATGAACCTCCAGAGGGTGAGACACCACCTGCTGCGATAATTCGTACGACGATATATCTTATTGATATATATCGAGAGAGAGAGAAATGATCTATTTGTGATCACACTATATTTGGATCGCCCGGCGTCCTTGACGACCGGAGAGCGAGTGTCTCTTGCCGATAATTTTTCGTAAAGGTAATTTTCCTGAGCGTTACTCCTGTTCCCTCTCTCGAGCTCAGGTCTTCATACCTCTTGTCTTTAGATGTGTACAGACGAATCATTCTCTCTTACCTCCTCTCTCTCTCTATCTCTCTCTCTACAAATAACAAATAATATGTTGAATAAGATCGAAGTTAATTACAATGCAATTATAGAAAGAGTCAATAACATTGAGCAGTCTAATTTTGAAGTGAAAAATCTAGTCAAAAATAATAGTGAGACAAAGAAATATGATAATGACCTTAAAATCATAATTGATAAAGTTAATAAAATTGAAAGTGACAACTCCGACATATTAAAGGCCATAAGAAAAATTATTGCATACGAGACCACAAGCAATAACAATCATGAAACTGCAATAAATAATAATAATAATAATAATATAGAGAAAACTTTGAAAATTATTCAACATAAACAACAAGAATTTTTAAGTAAAATTGAAAATTATCAAATTGGCCTGCCTACCAGTAAGGCAAATACAACTTTTTCGCCGCACAGTATTAGAAATACAAATATTAATGATAAGATAAATAGTGTATTTAGTAATAATGTAAATAATAATAATATATATAACATTGATAATAATTTGAATAACGAAAGCAACGATACACTGCAAGATACGGCGTCGACGTCATCTGCACGAAGCACGCGGGTCAAAATGGTAGGTGGGAGGACAATAAAAAATAATAATAATACAATATGCAATAATGACTTAATAATTTCAAATATTTTTTACGGTAACAGCACTAAGCGTGTTGATGTAGTTCATGCTATACTGCGTTGTGTCCTCCCATCGATACAGAAAACGGATATAGTAAATACCCGCCTGCTTCGGTCAGATGAGTCGGTGACATCAACCGAGGTAACTAGCGAGCGCAGACGATCACCGTGGGTTGTTACCCTCTCCAGCAGTGAATTAGGAGATAAAATCATGCGACAAAAAAAGTTTATAACAGGCTTTCACATTAAAGATGTCGACATCTCGGCACTTGACCAGGAGACTAGTGATGCAATATTCAATAGTAAAATTTTTATAAATGAACATCTACCAAGGGAAACATTTAATAATTTTAGAAGCCTTAAAGCCCTTGCGATGAGGCTCAAATTTAAATATATCTGGCATAGGGGGGGCCGTTTCCTGGTCAAGATGCGGGATGGCGATGTTTCCCACGAATTTTTAACAGCGGCAGACCTCCAAGTAATTTTAGCCTCGTATGAAACTCCACAAATTGCATTAGATTCACATAAAAAACAGGAAAAGCAAATATAAATGAAATAGATAAGTTGGACATTCAAACAAATAATCAAACGGAGGCTGTCGCAAATGAATGACTATCGTTGGACACTGCTGGGGGGGTGCACTGTAGGGGACTGAGAGCAGGATTTATCAATGTGACCTCTCTAGATTGTCATATTGGTACACTCCGTCAACACCTTCAATCTGGTCCCTCCTACCACCTTTTTGGAATTGCTGAGACGCACCTTGCTCAAAACATTGACGACAATCGCATTCAGATCAAGGGCTATTCAATTTTAAGATTAGATAGGAATCAATTTGGGGGTGGGTTAGTCCTGTATGTACACAATAGTTTTAAGGCAACCATACTAAGCCGCTCACGTACCATCCAGGATGGTACGCCGAACATTTCTGAATATATTATGTGTAGTGTGCAACAGGGCGACCTTCCCCCCGTATTCGTTGCTCTGATTTATAGGCCACCGCATGTACCATTCCTGCAAAATTCAGACCTAATTGATAAGCTAGCTACATACACGCAGGACTATAGCCATAAAATCTTGATGGGTGATCTGAATGCGAACCTGTTGAAGACGTCGGCTGATGCAAGATTCGTTAGGCGATTAGCCAACGATTTAAATCTAAAAATAATAGAGCATGGTACGACTCATCACCTCGAGGGGTCTCACACATGGATTGATGTCGTTATGACAGATGACAACGATGTGGTGCTGAATGCCAGCAATCAGGCGGCGCCCTTTGCAAGCAATCACACAATTGCAGATGTTGAAATAGATTTTAAATTAAACAATAGCCCCATCACCGATACTTTTAGTTACAGAGATTTTAAAACAATAGAACAGGAAGATCTTCTATCTTACCTGAGTAAATGTGACTGGGCGGCGTTCGATTGCTTGGACAACAACGACATGGACGATTTATTGGGACAGCTCAGCGCCAATCTCATGGGGGCAATAGATGAACTCGCTCCACTGAAGCAATTTACACCAAAAAATAAAGCTAATCCTCCATGGATTGACGCAGATCTGGCTCACATAATAAAAAAACGTGACACCGTACGCAGACGACTACAGCGCACAAAAAACGGTAATCTTTGGCAGGAGTACCGGTCTCTCGCGGTCGAAGCAGAACAACGCATGAAAATCGCGCGGGAGACTTACATGCAGAATAAGATTTTTGAAGACCTAGAAAATAAGAAGGATATTTGGAAAGAACTAAAGGGCTTGGGGCTCCTGCCAAGGGCACGGGGAGGGGGGTTGCATGGCTTCTCGGCGGGTGAGCTGAACTCGCACTTTGCGGGGGTATCGGTCTCCCAGAGTGAAGGTGACGTTGATTTGGGTAGCATCTTGGACTCGGCCAATGACGACGGCTTTGTTTTCAAAGACGTTACAGTGACGGACGTAGTCCTGGCTGTTGCTCATTTCTCGTCGCAGGCTAGGGGTGAGGACGGTATTCCCCAGAGCGTTGTAGCTAAGGCTCTCCCGTATATAAGTCATCATATAGCGAGGGTCTTCAACTCCTCTTTGTCTGGTGGTGTCTTCCCAGGGGCTTGGAGGGGGGCTCACTTGGTGCCTCTAAAAAAGGTTTCAGTGCCATCTATTTTATCAGATTTTCGCCCAATAGCACTATTGAGCTTTCTCTCCAAGGTGCTGGAGAAGATAGTACACAACCAGATTACCGATTTCTTAAGATCCAAAAATATCTTGGATCCTCTGCAAACCGGTTTCAGACAGCATCACAGCACCCAGACAGCTCTACTAAAACTAACCGAGGACATACGAACTGGGATAAACGACAATAAGAAACTAATGACTATACTGCTACTGTTCGACTTTAGTAAGGCGTTTGACACTATGTCACCATCTAAATTACTTCGTAAGCTGATACGCATGGGTTTTTCCAGGAGTGTTCTTCTGTGGATCAAATCATACATCTTTGGTCGTAGGCAAAAAGTCATAACTGACAACAACGGGGAATCTGATTGGCTAACCACCAATCTAGGTGTGCCACAGGGTTCAGTCCTGGGGCCCTTGCTATTCAGTCTTTATATCAATGACTTACAAGACGTACTGACTGGTGGTGATGTTAAACACTTGCTATACGCGGACGACTTGCAAACTTACACTCAAGTGACATGGCGAGATCTTTATGTGGGTATCAGATGCATGTCGGCTGTTGCGCGGGCAGTGTCGGAGTGGGCCGAAGCATCCGGACTGCGACTCAATGTCGGCAAAACAAAAGCGATCATTTTCGGCTCTGAGCACAACATCAATCGGTTGCAGGATCTTGGTTTGCCCGGCATTGAGTTTCAGGAAGGTGTACATGTGCCTTTCTCTGACTCGGTCACAAACCTTGGTGTTGTCATGGACTCTAAACTCACGTGGAAACTGCAGATTGATGCAGTTGGAAAAAAGGTAAATCGTGCTCTTTATAGCCTACGATTTTTTAGTTCATGCACAACTCAGGCGTTGAGAAAGCAGCTTGCATGCGCGCTGGTAGTGCCACATTTAGATTATTGTTCCGTGGTTCACCTTGATGTGTCTGATGAGCTCGAGACGAAGTTGCAACGACTTCAAAATTCATGTGTGAGATACATATGTGGTGTTAGAAGGGATGAGCACATCACTCCTCACAGGAAATATCTTGGCTGGCTTACAGTAAAGGAAAGAAGAGCGTACTTTGCGGGGTTATTATTGTATAGGGCAATAAATATGGGACAACCTCCGTACCTTGCGGCTCTCTTTGGTAAAAACACAGCTAGGACTTCCAGTAGGAGCGGTGTGAAAGAGCTCTCGGTTCCGGGTTCGCGGACTGATAAGGGTCTCTATTCGTTTAGAGCCCAAGGTTCGCGATTCTGGAACACCCTCCCCTGCAGTGTGAGGTATCTGCCGTCCTTATGTAAATTTAAAACAGCGTTAGGCAGGCACCTCAGACAACTGCACGGTGAGTAAGTTGACATTTTTTCATGATGACGGAGAATTCACATACATGGGTAGTTATTTATTTATTTATTGACTTATTTATTTGTTTATTTATTTATTTATTTATTTATTTATTTATTTATTTATTTATTTATTTATTTATTTATTTATTTATTTATTTATCTATTTATCTATTTATTTATTTATTTATTTATTTATTTATTTATTATTTATTTATTTATTTATTTATTTATTTATTTATTTATTTATTTATTTATTTATTTATTTATTTATTTATTTATTTATTTATTTATTTATTTATTTATTTATTTATTTATTTATTTATTTATTTATTTATTTATTTATTTATTTATTTATTTATTTATTTATTTATTTATTTATTTATTTATTTATTTATTTATTTATTTATTTATTTATTTATTTATTTATTTATTTATTTATTTATTTATTTATTTATTTATTTATTTATTTATTTATTTATTTATTTATTTATTTATTTATTTATTTATTTATTTATTTATTTATTTATTTATTTATTTATTTATTTATTTATTTATTTATTTATTTATTTATTTATTTATTTATTTATTTATTTATTTATTTATTTATTTATTTATTTATTTATTTATTTATTTATTTATTTATTTATTTATTTACTTAATTATTTATTTATTAATTGTATCTTTTTATTTTTTTATTTTAATTTATCCGTTCTCCCGTGTTCTGTATTCTTAGTCGTTAAAAATGTTGTAATGTACAAAATATAAAGAGTACATTTTAATAAAGTGTAAATATATCTGCGTGTGTGATGAGTGTATGTATCGGCTGAATTGTAATTGTTTTTAAATTGTGACGTGATGGATGTACGTGTATGCAAGAATGAGTAGACTTCAGAAATTGTTATGGAACTGTGATATAAACAAACTGTGATATTAGATAATGACAAATTTGTGCAACAATTTTTATATTTATACACTGACGAACTGTGATAGTGATCAAAGACTTAATGTAATGACAAAATAACAATTTTTATGTAATGTATTTTTGCCAAAATTGACAAATAAATCGTATATCTATCTATCTATCTATCTATCTACAGTACCTTACAATATCCCCCTTTTCTTGGCTGGTTACAGATTACAGCCAAGAAAATTGCCTCAAGCATATAAATATGGCATAGTAAGATTCACCTTTCAGCCTGGTATTTACATTTCACGGCCAATATATTCGTCCCTTAACTGCACCTTCAGACGACACGCATTAAAACGACGACAAAATAAAGTCCAGTTCCATACACACATACCACATAATACGTACATAACACGAAACTGTCGATCGTAAAATCAAATATTTTATTTTCGCGTAATTTTTCTACATTACTTTAAGAATATGTCTAAAATCTACTTTATCTATTACTATACAATGATCGAATAAGCTAAGATTTATCCTTTCTATGCGACATTCGACCTATCGTAATCAAACGTTAACATTTATTGTATACCTATAGACACATTTTGATCGTATATGATTACTCCTCCCACGCCACATATAGATTCACTAGTACAAACGCCGCATAACATAAAATCAATTTCACGTCGAACTTACATAAAATACAAAGCAAATCAATAAATACATTATTTCAATACAGTTATATGCATAAAATCAATAATAGTTGTTTTTCATTACCATAGTACCTTGTGACTTTGGCATACCTCATATAATCATCGAACTATTGTTAAATCTACATCTAAAAAAATTAACACATCATTATTATGATCGTTTTACACTATTGTTTCAAACATTTAACAAACATTAATACAATCATTTTAAAGCATGTTAACATTCATTTTAATAAATTACAAAATATACACGAATCATTTAGTAAGAAATATAATGCAAATCAAAATCGTAGTCTCTACAAACATAAATGTCGCCCTCTACACTTTAATCGCTCGCTATAAATCAATACATAATCCATGACGCATGCCACTGCACGATACCGGTATCGACGATATCCTTATTTATTTACTTTGTTGGAGGCTGCAGTTGATCGCCCTCGCAGGAGAGTGGTTGTCGGTATGATTTTAAATCAATTCTGTTATAATGTCCGACTATTTTGTTTGGATGGTCGATTTCGCATAACTCATAAGCATTTTTATTAAAAGATCGCGCCACGCGATATGGACCATAAAAAACGTGAAAAAATTTCGCTATCTTTTTATCAAGCGCACTAGATTGTTTTGGAATTTTGAGTAATACTAATTCTCCGACGTCAAACGGACTGGGCTCTCTGCCACGCTGTTGCACTTTTCGCCGTTCATAAGCCTCTCGGGTTCGTTTATTCGCGATTTCAATTTTAACCTCGTGTGGTTCGGACTGATCGGGCGGAAAATGTATTAATTTCTTTATTTTACCAGCTGTTAACTCGCCGTAGTGCAATTCATGCGGTGTATAACCAGTAATGCAATGAGTAGTAAGGTTTAACCATAGATTTATTTCTTTTAAGTGACGAGCCCATGCAGTGTGTCTTTCACTGCAATAGGACCTAAAAAATCGCCCCAACTCACGCATAACTCGCTCGGCGGGGTTAGACTGAGGATGCCTGATAGAGCAGTAAACGGGCTTAACATTATTATCCGTCAAAAATTCACGCCATCGTACCGACGTGTACTGCGTACCATGATCACTTAGGACGCGTGATGGTTTTCCGATCTTATTAAAATAATCTTGCATGCGATTTATGCTAGCCGCAGTTGTTGCTTTTCTCAACGGGTACAAAGTGACAAGCCGAGAGAATACGTCAATTACCACTAAAATGTATTCTACCCCACTCGTAGAACGGGGAAGTGGCCCGTAAAAGTCAACTGCTACCAAACTATTCGGCTTTTCAGCCGTTACTTGCATAAATGAGCCTTCAGTATTTTGATTTGAATGCTTTACGCGCTGGCATAAATCGCAGCATAAAACCTTATTCTTTACCGCTTTACGCATACCTTTCCACCAAAAATATTGATTTAACGCGGAAAATGTTTTGAAAACTCCGACGTGACCATACGAACTATGTACCTCATTGATTAATTTTTCTCTTATCGCGACAGGAACAACGACTCGCCACCTTTTTTCACTCGGCTTTTTATAAAAAATAATCTCATTTACAATTTTAAAATCACTTGACTTTTTTACTAACACTTCATTTCTTAGTTTTTGAAAACTCTCATCATTTTTTTGCAAATGAGATATGTTTTTTAGCTCGGGAATCCATGGCTCAATCATTTTTAATGCCGCGACCAGACTCACAGGTGCCTCACACGTCACGTTACTACTCGTATTTATCGGCTGGTCATTGATATCGGTTTCTATATTATTTGGCGAGACGCGACTGAAAAAGTCGGCGATGATATTGTCCTGACCTTTGCAGTATTCAATATCATACGCATAGTTTTGTAAAACCAAATACCAACGCATAAGTCGAGATGTATAGTACGTTGTTTTTATTAGGAATAATAAAGCCTGGTGGTCAGATACGATTTTAAACCGGCACCCTAATAAATACGTTCGGAGTTTGATAACAGCATAAATGATTGCAAGGAGTTCTATTTCAGTATTCGTGTAGTTTTTTTCAAAGCTTGTCAGACATCGTGAAATTAACGAAATAACTGTTTGTTTACCATCGTCATCCAACTGATACAAAACCGCGGATATACCCAGTTTACTCCCATCGGACTGGACGTAAAATGGCTTATCACACCTATAATGGTTTAATAATGTATGTTCAGCAAATTTTTCCTTTAAGGTATGAAAAGCTTTACGGTGCTCCTCGGCCCACGCGAATTTAGTTTTCTCACTTAGTAAAAGTCGAAAAGGTTCAATAAAATTCGCGTACTTATCATGAAATCGACGATAGTACGTGCATACACCTATAAATTTTTGTAATTCACGGCGCGAGCGTGGTTCTGGTACCTCTAAAATTGCTCTGACTCTTTCAGGATCTGGCTTTATACCTTCCTTTGAGAGAATAAAGCCTAGAAATGGTATTTCCCGTCGGCAGAAGCAATTTTAATGTCAATCCACACTCGCGAATTTTTTCCCAAAAAACCCGTAGATGTATCAAATGGTCCTGGAAATATTTTGATTTAATCAAAGCATCATCTACGAATAACCGTATAAATTTCCGATACTGATAACCGAAAATATCGTTGAGAGCATGGATGAGTGCAGAGCCTGCCACATTTACGCCAAAGGGTACGCGACAGTACTGGTACATAATTCCATTAACACAAAATGCGGTATATTTTCGTGAATCTACATGCAGTAATATTTGGTAGTATGATTGAGTAAAATCCGAACTTGTGAAAACCACCATACCTGCGTTTTCTTGCATGACTTCGTCTATTGGCGGCGGCCCTTCTCTATCCTCTTCTATATATCTATTTAAATGCCGCGCATCAAGACAAAGTCTAACAGATCCATCCTTTTTCAACACGACTCGAATGGGATTGCAGTACGGACTGCTCGCTCGCTCAATTATTCCGTTCTCTAACATATTCGCGATTTCCTTTTCGACGGCGTCTCTGTACACGATAGGAAACGGGTAAGAAAACCGAATGGCTGGTTTTGAGTTAGTTAACTTGAACTTATAAACATAATTTTTTAGACAACCCGGGCTTTCAGAAAAGATATCGCAAAATTCCATAATTAGGTTTTTTAATTGATATTTTTCATCAGATGTTAAATTTATGACATTTTGCATAATTATTTCTAACTGGTCTTCAAACATTTCGACAGGCTGATTCAAATAGCGCGCGCTATCCCCCGCCTCAAGAAAAAAATCGTCGGCGATTTCTGACTCAGTCTCTTGAGACGCGGGATACCTAGTCAACTCCGACTCATGTTTATGAAGATTAATGGCTCGAATGCCTTTATACGATACTGGCAAATTAGTAGTAAAACTCACATTAGGTTCAGATATTCTTATTTTATCTTTTATACTAAACTCCCTTTTGTCGTAATTAATAATTACTTTATTTTGATCCAGCCAATCCGATCCTATAATTACATCGTAGCATAAATTCGGAACGACTAACAGAATTGTTGTTATCATTGCATTACCTATAAATAAATTTACCATAATTTGTTTTTTTATTCTATTAGAACGTTTACTAAACGCACCCGTAATAACTAAATTCGTAACTGGTAGGATCTTTGCATTTTTTAACTCTATTATTGATTGAAAAGCTAACTCTGAAATACATGTCGCGTTGCTGCCTGTATCTAAGAGGCATTCGAAATTTTGATTATTTATGCGAACTAAAATGCGCGGGCAACGTACTTCCGACTTGAGATTTTTCGAATGATTTTCTACATTCCCTTCTACATCATATGCGAGGTCCCTCCAATCGATATCGCGATTACAACTCACCGTCGGACCATTTACTGGCGAGTTGTCGAACCGTTTCCCGTCTGTTCACTCTCGTGATGCACTTCTGTGGCTGCAACTATTTCTTCACAATCTGTATTAAAATTATCCTGATCGCATAATTGATTTTCATCGACGCCTATAGCCGAAATATTTCGATCTAATTTACTATTGTTCGGAGCGCGATTATTCGTACGACGATCACGCCAATTATTATCCGTCGCATTTGAGTAATGCTGATTTCTTGGCTGTGTATGTACCGAGCCTTGTTTTGATGGGTCATAATAATTTCGATCGCGATTCCAGCTTTCTTCTCGCCTATATCCGCGCGGTTGCGATGATTCGTAAGAGTTGGCATTAACGCTCGCTCTCTCGCTAATCCGATGACGCGATCCATTGTTCTCGCTAGAAACTTGTGTTTGGGCTTCGTCAATACGCGCGAGAGCTCGAACCACACATTGGGTATTTGTTAAATCCACTCCCGCCATAGCGTACTGAATATTACTCGAAAATTGCGAAACAATCGTTTTATTTAATTTGTACGTTGAAAAGGGTGGCTCGAATTTGCTTGCTTCCCCGACGCGCACATAGTAATAGTTCAAACAACTACCCTCAATATATTTTTTAGTTTTCGATACTTCCATTGCGCGGTCTTGAACTTCTTCTGATAGAAATTCTACACGAAATTTATAGCAGAAATCATCAAAATTAAGCATACCGTGCCTAACCGCGTTGAACCACACCTTGGCACGATCTTTTAAAGCATTTCCTATAATTTTAGACTGAAAAATATCAGGAATTTTTTTTATCGTTATGTACTGCCGAATATCTCGTAAAAATTCACTCGCGTTTTCGACCATCAAACCCGAAAAAGTAGGTAAGGATATTTCCCTCTGCAAGTTTCGTGTCCACTCACCCTCCTGCGAGCGCTGCATCAATCGCAACATGTTGCCCATTTGACGCGTCAGTGTGCGTATCTCCAACTCCAAAGATTCCACTTTCATATTGAGGCGTTCAACGTCGAACTCAAACCCGTGCTCGGGCGGCATGTCCCATAGATCAGGCAACGATCCACTTCTCGCCATCGTGATCTCGAAAAAACTTGCGCTTGCGCTCAATAAACAGAAATATAATTAGAATATGCCCGCTCGTTGGTCGCCAGATGTAATGGTTGGATGTATAAATTTATATCAGAAATGCAATCTTTATATTAAATCTGTTTGTTTATTATAACGATAACACCGAGCCATTTTTTCAAGTTTGGAAATAAGAAAAAGTCACTCGGGGCTAAATCTGGTGAATACGGTGGGTGTTCGACCAATTCGAATTTTAGTTCTTCAATTTTAGCCATTGAAACGAAGCATGTGTGAACTCGGGCGTTGTCGTGATGAAAGAGAATTTTTTTTCTCGCCAAATGTGGTCGTTTTTTTTAATTTCTTCTTTCAGCTGCTCTAATAATGATGCATAATACTCACCAGTAATTGTTTTACCCTTTTCCAAGTAGTCAATAAGTATAATTTCACGTGCATCCCAAAAAACTGTAGCCATAACCTTACCAGCTGACTTTACGGTCTTTGCCTTCTTTGGAGCTGGTTCGCCTGTGGAAATCCACTGTTTGGATTGTTCCTTTGTCTCAGGAGTGTAGTGGTGTATCCATGTTTCATCCACAGTCACAAATCGACGAAAAAATTCCTCAGGATTCCGACTTATGCGCGCCAAAAGAGCCTCAGAGGCGACCACTCTATTGCGTTTATTCTCAGCTGAGAGCAAACGCGGCACCCATCTTGCCGATAGCTTTTTCATGCCTCATTTTTCATGTAGAATTGAAACAACTGCACCTATAGATATCCTTGTGGCCTCAGCTAACTCACGCACTTTTAATCTTCTATCCTTCAACACCATATCGTGGATTTTATTGATGATTTCGGGAGTAGTTGCTTCTACGGGCCTTCCTGAACGTGGTTCGTCACTTATTGATGTACGACCACGCTTAAATTCATTTACCCAGTTATAAACCGTTGCTAAGGCAGGGGCAGATGTGCCATGAACTGAGTCCAATTCATTTTTTATCTCATATGGAGTTAAACCCTTTAAATGAAAATGTTTAATTACCGCTCTGAACTCGTTTTTTTCCATTTTTCTTAACAAGCAAATTTTTTTTTTCAATTGGTTATAAAAACATGCAAACTCAGAAGATGTGGACTGTGACTGCACCATATATCTAATCGGGAGTGGTGCTGACTGAAAACAGATGATTCGGAGCGATTCGCGCGCCATCTGTTGGTCATTCTAAAGACTTATTGAACTACCCTCGTAGCTACGGAGAAATTCAAAAGTTATCTAAGTTTTGCATAAATAGTCTATGTTGTCAAATTGATTTTTATTAAATAAATTCGCCATATATTGTAGAATAGTTAAAAGTTTTTCAAAATGTATGATAGCTTTTCAGAAATTTAAAAGTTATCTAAGATTTGCATAAATGATCTATGTAGTAAAATTGGTTTTCATTAATTATATCGGCCCTATATTGTAGGATAGTTGCAAGTTTTTCAAAATATACTATAGCTTTTGAAAAATTTTAAAGTTATGTAAGATTTGCATAAATAATCTATGTTGAAAAATTGATTTTTATTAATTATATTGCCCCGATATTGTAGAACAGTTGTAAGTTTTTTTAAATATATAATAGCTACGGAGAAATTCAAAAGTTATCTAAGTTTTGCATAAATAGTCTATGTTGTCAAATTGATTTTTATTAAATAAATTCGCCATATATTGTAGAATAGTTAAAAGTTTTTCAAAATGTATGATAGCTTTTCAGAAATTTAAAAGTTATCTAAGATTTGCATAAATGATCTATGTAGTAAAATTGGTTTTCATTAATTATATCGGCCCTATATTGTAGGATCGTTGCAAGTTTTTCAAAATATACCATAGCTTTTGAAAAATTTTAAAGTTATCTAAGTTTTGCATAAATAGTCTATGTTGTCAAATTGATTTTTATTAAATAAATTCGCCATATATTGTACAATAGTTAAAAGTTTTTCAAAATGTATGATAGCTTTTCAGAAATTTAAAAGTTATCTAAGATTTGCATAAATGATCTATGTAGTATAATTGGTTTTCATTAATTATATCGGCCCCATTTTGGAGAATAGTTGTATGTTTTTAAGTTTGTACGATAGCTTTTGAGAAATTTAAAAGTCATCTGAAATTTGCATTAATAATCTATGTTCTAAAATTGAGTTTTATTAATTATATTGTCCGTATATTGTATAATTGTTAAAAGTCTTTCAAAGTATACGTTAGCATTTTGAGAAAGATAAAAGTTATCCAATATTTTGCATAAATAATCTATCTTCTAAAATTGAGTTATATTAATTATATTGGCCCTATATCATAGAATTGTTAAAAATCTTTTAAAGTGTACGTTAGCTTTCGGGAAATTTAAAACTTATCTAAGAGTTGCATAAATAATCTATGTTGAAAAACAGATTTTTATTAATTATATTGGCCCTATATCATAGAATTGTTAAAAATCTTTTAAAGTGTACGTTAGCTTTCGAGAAATTTAAAACTTATCTAAGAGTTGCATAAATAATCTATGTTGAAAAACTGATTTTTATTAATTATATTGGCCCGATATTGTAGAACAGTTGTAAGTTTTTTTAAATATATAATAGCTACGGAGAAATTCAAAAGTTATCTAAGTTTTGCATAAATAGTCTATGTTGTCAAATTGATTTTTATTAAATAAATTCGCCATATATTGTAGAATAGTTAAAAGTTTTTCAAAATGTATGATAGCTTTTCAGAAATTTAAAAGTTAACTAAGATTTGCATAAATGATCTATGTAGTAAAATTGGTTTTCACTAATTATATCGGCCCTATATTGTAGGATCGTTGCAAGTTTTTCAAAATATACCATAGCTTTTGAAAAATTTTAAAGTTATCTAAGTTTTGCATAAATAGTCTATGTTGTCAAATTGATTTTTATTAAATAAATTCGCCATATATTGTACAATAGTTAAAAGTTTTTCAAAATGTATGATAGCTTTTCAGAAATTTAAAAGTTATCTAAGATTTGCATAAATGATCTATGTAGTAAAATTGGTTTTCATTAATTATATCGGCCCTATATTGTAGGATAGTTGCAAGTTTTTCAAAATATACTATAGCTTTTGAAAAATTTTAAAGTTATGTAAGATTTGCATAAATAATCTATGTTGAAAAATTGATTTTTAATAATTATATTGCCCCGATATTG
The DNA here is from genome assembly GCA_949152435.1 of Gastracanthus pulcherrimus. NCBI lineage: Eukaryota > Metazoa > Arthropoda > Insecta > Hymenoptera > Pteromalidae > Gastracanthus > Gastracanthus pulcherrimus. The sequence continues at coordinate 120,100,481 of OX424574.1, forward strand.
TAGAACAGTTGTAAGTTTTTTTAAATATATAATAGCTACGGAGAAATTCAAAAGTTATCTAAGTTTTGCATAAATAGTCTATGTTGTCAAATTGATTTTTATTAAATAAATTCGCCATATATTGTAGAATAGTTAAAAGTTTTTCAAAATGTATGATAGCTTTTCAGAAATTTAAAAGTTATCTAAGATTTGCATAAATGATCTATGTAGTAAAATTGGTTTTCATTAATTATATCGGCCCTATATTGTAGCATAGTTGCAAGTTTTTCAAAATATACTATAGATTTGAAAAATTTAAAAGTTATCTAAGAGTTGCATAAATAATCTATGTTGAGAAATTGATTTTTATTAATTATATTGGCCCGATATTGTAGAACAGTTGTAAGTTTTTTTAAATATATAATAGCTACGGAGAAATTCAAAAGTTATCTAAGTTTTGCATAAATAGTCTATGTTGTCAAATTGATTTTTATTAAATAAATTCGCCATATATTGTAGAATAGTTAAAAGTTTTTCAAAATGTATGATAGTTTTTCGGAAATTTAAAAGTTATCTAAGATTTGCATAAATGATCTATGTAGTAAAATCGGTTTTCACTAATTATGTCGGCCCTATATTGTAGGATAGTTGCAAGTTTTTCAAAATATACCATAACTTTTGAAAAATTTTAAAGTTATCTAAGTTTTGCATAAATAGTCTATGTTGTCAAATTGATTTTTATTAAATAAATTCGCCATATATTGTAGAATAGTTAAAAGTTTTTCAAAATGTATGATAGCTTTTCAGAAATTTAAAAGTTATCTAAGATTTGCATAAATGATCTATGTAGTAAAATTGGTTTTCATTAATTATATCGGCCCTATATTGTAGGATAGTTGCAAGTTTTTCAAAATATACCATAGCTTTTGAAAAATTTTAAAGTTATCTAAGTTTTGCATAAATAGTCTATGTTGTCAAATTGATTTTTATTAAATAAATTCGCCATATATTGTAGAATAGTTAAAAGTTTTTCAAAATATATGATAGCTTTTCAGAAATTTAATAGTCATCTGAGATTAGCATAAATGATCTATGTTGTAAAATTGGTTTTCATTAATTATATCGGCCCTATATTGTAGCATAGTTGCAAGTTTTTCAAAATATACTATAGATTTGAAAAATTTTAATGTTATCTAAAATTTGCATAAATAATCCATGTTGTAAAATTGATTTTTATTAATTATATTGACCCTATATTGTAGAATAGTTAAAATTTTTTCAAAATATACCATAGCTTTTGAGAAATTTAAAAGGTTAGTGAGATATGGAAAAATAATCAATGTTTAAAATTGGTTTTTATTAATTATATTGGCCCCATTTTGTAGAATAGTTGAATGTTTTTAAGTTTGTACGATAGCTTTTGAGAAATTTAAAAGTCATCTAATATTTGCATTAATAATCTATCTTCTAAAATTGAGTTTTATTGATTATATTGGCCCTATATTGTAGAATAGTAGAAAATTTTCAATTTGTACGATACCTTTTGAGAAATTTAAAAGTTATCTAATATTTGCATTAATAATCTATCTTCTAAAATTGAGTTTTATTAATTATATTGGCCGTATATTGTATAATTGTTAAAAGTCTTTCAAATATTACGGACGGGGTAGTTGCCACACACGCGAAACCACAATGGATGCCAAGTTGTTACGGACGGGGTAGTTGCCGTGCGTGGGTGTGTGAGTGTCGACGAACTTCGCGTTATTTGCACTGGCGCAATTAAGCTCCGTGGTTCTTCGGTGGTTGGAGTGGTAGGTGCGAGAAAGAATACGAGGCAAGTAGTTCGGGGAAAAGCGTGTTTATTATTGTATTAGAGAGAGGTGTGTGTCGCTCCTCAGCTCAGGCCGAACTGGGGAAAGATGCGCTCGCAGTGCACCGCGAAGTCGGTGCGCGAAGACGAGCATGCAGCGTCAGCATCGCATGCGAGCCTATCCGCTGGACACAGGATAGCTGATGCTGCATGCTCGTCTTCGCGCACGGACGCAAGCTAGCGTACGTGACACGTTCGTGGATCGCAAGTCGACGTCACGGCGACTCAAGCTGCATGTATTCGTATTCCATTTCACATACTTTAATGGAACACCGATAAATAAAATGATGTAAAATTAAAATTCAACGATTTTAAAATGCAAAATTAAGGTTTAAATTGAAGTCTAACATAGGTAATTGTAAACAAAATTAAAAGTTTTAAAATTTAAATTTTAAATTCACCGTTTAAAAATTCGAGATAACAACTGAAATTCCAAAATTCGGGATTAAAAGCTCAATACACGAACTTCTTAGTTACTGTTTACCGGGAAATTATTTATTAAAATCAGGATTCTCAATCCAAAATTCTGAAATTGAGAAAGGAAAAAGGATTAGAACTTAATGTCCAATATTGAAAAATGAAGTAAACACAAGCTTTAGAAATAATCTTGAAGGAAAATGAATCAAAATATAGATTAGTAATTCAAAATTTAAAAATTGAAAATATAAGATTTGCATTTTAAATATGAACTTCAAAAATAAAATTTAACTGCGAACTTCAGTTATTATCTCGATAAACATATTTAGAAAAACATTAGTGATGTGTGTGTTGTACGTATACTGTTGTCTCGTGTCTTCTTAAGTGTATACAAATGATGTGTACCTCTCTCTTTTCTTCTTACTTACAACGTAGGTATTTCATAAAATGATGCTCACACTTGAAGTGAGATATTAATCTTATGATTAACTTACAAAAATTGATTTAAGTAACATAACGCAGATATTATATTTAGAGTTATTGCTCACATATGAGGTGAGATATTTCGTTAGTTATAAGAGTAAAATTAACAGGTTGGTTATGCAATATATGTGTCTAACTAGGGTATAGCTTGTTTGTCAAAGAATTCCTTAAAACGTATCGTTATTCTAAAATGAAACTGATAATTGATACTTAATAGTTAATTAGATTGATCTTTCAGCGATCAGATAAGAAATTAATATTTTAGGATATTATATCAGAATAAAATGTCTCTACAAGGCCATTTATTAGCACTGCTAGTGCTTGATCACTTCACTTCTTTTCTTCCTCTTCACATGCGGCGATAAGATGCTGTCGCACTGGACACCTGGGAGCGGGGGAAACCCTTGGCGTTTCTCACCGCAGCCTCGCTGCTCCTAAGCCGGTGTCAACGCGTTGCTGTGCTCTGAGTCACGCGTTATTGGCAGCACAGCTCTCGGTGCAAAGCCCATGTCCTCCCATGCTACATAGCGTATTCTCGCTGACTCCGTGGAATTTTCTGCCGGCCGCAACCTTGACATCTCAAATGTCTCTGTGCGGACTGCGGCTGTCTCAGCTGGTCCTGTCGCCTCTGCAACTTTCTTACATCGGGTGAAATATCGGTGCCCCCCGGGAAAAATATACACACATATCGCCAATATGACTACAACAAAGCCCATCGTTGAATACGAAAAGGTCATGGCCGTACTGTGCGCTGAACTGATTCTATCGTCCAGTGCCCTATATTCGGCCAAGGCCTTAGCTTTCTGTATAATCTCCCTGAAATTTGTTCCTGATTTAAGCGCCTGTATGAATGTTAAAGGTCCGCGTACTTGTGGAATTATAATATTCACAAGTGTCAAAATTCATTTGATTATACTAAAAAAAAATTAAATATTTTAACGTGAACTGCTCGAAAATGGAGAGAACTTGTAATACTTAATAAAAGAGAATGTTTCTAATGGTATGAAAAATTCAAAATGATTCATTGAGAATAAAGAAAACTTGTTCTGCTATATGGAATTTAATGTTTGAATATTCAAAGGGTTTCGCATTAAAACATGGGAAATTGCAATGTTGGTTTTTCCGATCTAAAGGTTTCAAGCTAACTACGGAAATACTGAAGGTCAATTTACTTAATTACATGCGTGTTCCTAAAACACGTTAAAAAGAGTTTTGCATGAATCAGTAGCCTTATTAATAACAATTATTTTTTTTTATTTTTATTTTTTTAAATTTGCGTTGGAAGTAGGAAAGTTTATTTCACTCTAAAACTCGATTATCTATTTCGTAAGGCATAACGAATCACTGGCGGTACTTACCAGTCTAAATACCCTCCATACTATGTTAATTTTATGTAAATAATTTAGTTTCATGCTTGGCTCGCATGCGTAGATAGCAATACTTCCCTATCTGTTTACTATAATTTACTTGTGCTTTAACTGTATAGGAAAAGGATCTGCATGGCACGCGGGCGGATGCCGAGCCATGATTCTCCTTTCTTGTTTTGGAAATTTTTGACTTGTTTTACGACCACAATTTGGGCTTGGAGAATTAAAGTAGTTTCAATTCCCCGTGTATTAAATACAATCAAGTGCACGTGCACTATAGTCGAGCGATAGAGCCGGCTACAGAGGCTGCGGAGCAGTTCTTATCGCGCGCGGTGTCAGCTTCCTTCGTCGGACTTCTCACCTCGGCCCTTGTGTGGCTGCTTGTTTGATAATGTATAGGTTTTCTAGATTTTAAAATGAGTTTTGGTGTTTAAAAGCGTTTATATCAATACTCGAATTGTGTATAGTCTGTATCCTGAAGTTGACATTACATATCGGCTCCTTCTACATTTTGCAACAGAATGAGACGAGCCCTCTTGTAATGTCTTTTGAGGCTTTATTAGTCTTGCATGTTTAAAGTAGAGATTAATTATGCATAATAGGATTATGCCTACAATCCCTGTTGCTCGGACAGCAGTATTCACTCCAATTTGACATTGTGATAGGGAAATATCACAACCTTTGTGACATCTTGTGCGATTCCCGAACTATCGGGTAACGATACGTTCGTGGGATCGCAAAAGAAAACAAAAAAAAGAAAAGGACTGTTGTTGCCTTTAGTTTAATTTCCTGCATTACCCTTCTAGGTGTTGAGGTGGGTCCTTGACGGCCGATGCTCTCTTTAGTTTATCGAGGTTAGTTATCTTGATGACGTCACCATTTCTTAGCTTGGCTTTCTTTTGGTGATAATCTATGCCGATTATTTCATAGGGATCCTCGTAATCCTTGTCATATTTGCCCTTTTGTGGTTCTTTCAATCTAGATACAATCTCTCCCTCTCGAAAATGCACTACATTGAGTTTTCGATCGTAGTAGAATTTTGACCTATACTTGGCCTGCACTAAATTTAGTGCAGCTTGGGTTTGCATCGTCGAGAGATTGTTTATGAGATCCACTATATAGTCTCCATATGTTAATAGCTGCTCTCTAGGGGGGAAGTTAAATGGTGTTCGAGCTTTCTGCCCAAATACTAACTCATATGGCGTATAGTCTGAGGAGTCATGACGTGTGCAGTTATAGGCATGCTGACAAATCGGCACCCACTTGCTCAAGTCACCTATGTTGTCTATGTATTTCTTCAAATATTCTGTTAATGTATGGTGCATACGCTCAATGCCACCATTCGACTGAGGGTGATAAGCTGTTGTGCAATACTTATCAATTCTGAAGATGTCTGCGAAACCCTTCAGCATTTTGTTTAAAAAGTGCGTACTTTGGTCCGATAGCAGAGCTGCCGGTGGGTCAAAATAGCATATGACCTTCTCCGTAAAGGCTCGAACAACTTCCAATGCCGTTGCATTTTTTACTGGCACAAGGACGCAGAATTTTGTCAGGCAATCCTGAATGTTAAGTATATATTTATGGCCTTCAGGTGAGTCTTGAAGGGGGCCATAAAAATCCATGCTGAGCTTCTGAAAGGGCCTAGATGGCGTGTCCGTAATAGCAAGAGGAAGCCTTGTTTTAATGCGCACAAGTTTGTTTGTTTGGCATTCAACACAACCCAAAACAAATTGTCGCACGTCAGGGCGCATATTGCGCCAGTAGTAGTCTGCCGCAATTTTGCTATACGTTTTATTTATACCTCTGTGTGCTCCCATAGCCGCCTCGTGGTACTCTTTGAGAAGCTTATATCGGTCCTCTACTGGGGGAATTGGTAGATTATTCAGATATAACACTGCTATCATTAATGATCCTTCAAATATTATATCAAAGAGATCGACAAAAGTTGTCCATTCTGGCAGGGTAAGAATGGCCAAATCCCTTATCACTCCAAAAGTGGTGATATTATTAGCATGCATGTGCCTTTTCAGTTTCTTTATGCAGTCTGCTAAGACTGATTTTAAAGGTTTTTCGTCTAAATAATTTTTTGCAAAAAGACAAATTATGTCTATGTTTCTGCATTTCGTGGCGTAAATATCACCTTTCTTGTATTTAGATTTTGCGATATCAGACGCCTTTATGTACTGCCGCTCGATCAAGGCTTCCTGAATTTCGGTATTAAGGAAACTATCTGTTGTTAATAAACAAACAATGTTTTCCCTATAATGAAGCGGGTGCTCGTTGATTACTTTAATTCGAACCAATGGCGGCGAAGTTTGTCCGTCGGGGAGAGCCCAAGCTGGTTTTTCTCGCGGTTTCGGGATTAAAAGCTCAATACACGAACTTCTTAGTTACTGTTTACCGGGAAATTATTTATTAAAATCAGGATTCTCAATCCAAAATTCTGAAATTGAGAAAGGAAAAAGGATTAGAACTTAATGTCCAATATTGAAAAATGAAGTAAACACAAGCTTTAGAAATAATCTTGAAGGAAAATGAATCAAAATATAGATTAGTAATTCAAAATTTAAAAATTGAAAATATAAGATTTGCATTTTAAATATGAACTTCAAAAATAAAATTTAACTGCGAACTTCAGTTATTATCTCGATAAACATATTTAGAAAAACATTAGTGATGTGTGTGTTGTACGTATACTGTTGTCTCGTGTCTTCTTAAGTGTATACAAATGATGTGTACCTCTCTCTTTTCTTCTTACTTACAACGTAGGTATTTCATAAAATGATGCTCACACTTGAAGTGAGATATTAATCTTATGATTAACTTACAAAAATTGATTTAAGTAACATAACGCAGATATTATATTTAGAGTTATTGCTCACATATGAGGTGAGATATTTCGTTAGTTATAAGAGTAAAATTAACAGGTTGGTTATGCAATATATGTGTCTAACTAGGGTATAGCTTGTTTGTCAAAGAATTCCTTAAAACGTATCGTTATTCTAAAATGAAACTGATAATTGATACTTAATAGTTAATTAGATTGATCTTTCAGCGATCAGATAAGAAATTAATATTTTAGGATATTATATCAGAATAAAATGTCTCTACAAGGCCATTTATTAGCACTGCTAGTGCTTGATCACTTCACTTCTTTTCTTCCTCTTCACATGCGGCGATAAGATGCTGTCGCACTGGACACCTGGGAGCGGGGGAAACCCTTGGCGTTTCTCACCGCAGCCTCGCTGCTCCTAAGCCGGTGTCAACGCGTTGCTGTGCTCTGAGTCACGCGTTATTGGCAGCACAGCTCTCGGTGCAAAGCCCATGTCCTCCCATGCTACATAGCGTATTCTCGCTGACTCCGTGGAATTTTCTGCCGGCCGCAACCTTGACATCTCAAATGTCTCTGTGCGGACTGCGGCTGTCTCAGCTGGTCCTGTCGCCTCTGCAACTTTCTTACATCGGGTGAAATATCGGTGCCCCCCGGGAAAAATATACACACATATCGCCAATATGACTACAACAAAGCCCATCGTTGAATACGAAAAGGTCATGGCCGTACTGTGCGCTGAACTGATTCTATCGTCCAGTGCCCTATATTCGGCCAAGGCCTTAGCTTTCTGTATAATCTCCCTGAAATTTGTTCCTGATTTAAGCGCCTGTATGAATGTTAAAGGTCCGCGTACTTGTGGAATTATAATATTCACAAGTGTCAAAATTCATTTGATTATACTAAAAAAAAATTAAATATTTTAACGTGAACTGCTCGAAAATGGAGAGAACTTGTAATACTTAATAAAAGAGAATGTTTCTAATGGTATGAAAAATTCAAAATGATTCATTGAGAATAAAGAAAACTTGTTCTGCTATATGGAATTTAATGTTTGAATATTCAAAGGGTTTCGCATTAAAACATGGGAAATTGCAATGTTGGTTTTTCCGATCTAAAGGTTTCAAGCTAACTACGGAAATACTGAAGGTCAATTTACTTAATTACATGCGTGTTCCTAAAACACGTTAAAAAGAGTTTTGCATGAATCAGTAGCCTTATTAATAACAATTATTTTTTTTTATTTTTATTTTTTTAAATTTGCGTTGGAAGTAGGAAAGTTTATTTCACTCTAAAACTCGATTATCTATTTCGTAAGGCATAACGAATCACTGGCGGTACTTACCAGTCTAAATACCCTCCATACTATGTTAATTTTATGTAAATAATTTAGTTTCATGCTTGGCTCGCATGCGTAGATAGCAATACTTCCCTATCTGTTTACTATAATTTACTTGTGCTTTAACTGTATAGGAAAAGGATCTGCATGGCACGCGGGCGGATGCCGAGCCATGATTCTCCTTTCTTGTTTTGGAAATTTTTGACTTGTTTTACGACCACAATTTGGGCTTGGAGAATTAAAGTAGTTTCAATTCCCCGTGTATTAAATACAATCAAGTGCACGTGCACTATAGTCGAGCGATAGAGCCGGCTACAGAGGCTGCGGAGCAGTTCTTATCGCGCGCGGTGTCAGCTTCCTTCGTCGGACTTCTCACCTCGGCCCTTGTGTGGCTGCTTGTTTGATAATGTATAGGTTTTCTAGATTTTAAAATGAGTTTTGGTGTTTAAAAGCGTTTATATCAATACTCGAATTGTGTATAGTCTGTATCCTGAAGTTGACATTACATATCGGCTCCTTCTACATTTTGCAACAGAATGAGACGAGCCCTCTTGTAATGTCTTTTGAGGCTTTATTAGTCTTGCATGTTTAAAGTAGAGATTAATTATGCATAATAGGATTATGCCTACAATCCCTGTTGCTCGGACAGCAGTATTCACTCCAATTTGACATTGTGATAGGGAAATATCACAACCTTTGTGACATCTTGTGCGATTCCCGAACTATCGGGTAACGATACGTTCGTGGGATCGCAAAAGAAAACAAAAAAAAGAAAAGGACTGTTGTTGCCTTTAGTTTAATTTCCTGCATTACCCTTCTAGGTGTTGAGGTGGGTCCTTGACGGCCGATGCTCTCTTTAGTTTATCGAGGTTAGTTATCTTGATGACGTCACCATTTCTTAGCTTGGCTTTCTTTTGGTGATAATCTATGCCGATTATTTCATAGGGATCCTCGTAATCCTTGTCATATTTGCCCTTTTGTGGTTCTTTCAATCTAGATACAATCTCTCCCTCTCGAAAATGCACTACATTGAGTTTTCGATCGTAGTAGAATTTTGACCTATACTTGGCCTGCACTAAATTTAGTGCAGCTTGGGTTTGCATCGTCGAGAGATTGTTTATGAGATCCACTATATATCAAATGTCTACAACATATAGTCTCCATATGTTAATAGCTGCTCTCTAGGGGGGAAGTTAAATGGTGTTCGAGCTTTCTGCCCAAATACTAACTCATATGGCGTATAGTCTGAGGAGTCATGACGTGTGCAGTTATAGGCATGCTGACAAATCGGCACCCACTTGCTCAAGTCACCTATGTTGTCTATGTATTTCTTCAAATATTCTGTTAATGTATGGTGCATACGCTCAATGCCACCATTCGACTGAGGGTGATAAGCTGTTGTGCAATACTTATCAATTCTGAAGATGTCTGCGAAACCCTTCAGCATTTTGTTTAAAAAGTGCGTACTTTGGTCCGATAGCAGAGCTGCCGGTGGGTCAAAATAGCATATGACCTTCTCCGTAAAGGCTCGAACAACTTCCAATGCCGTTGCATTTTTTACTGGCACAAGGACGCAGAATTTTGTCAGGCAATCCTGAATGTTAAGTATATATTTATGGCCTTCAGGTGAGTCTTGAAGGGGGCCATAAAAATCCATGCTGAGCTTCTGAAAGGGCCTAGATGGCGTGTCCGTAATAGCAAGAGGAAGCCTTGTTTTAATGCGCACAAGTTTGTTTGTTTGGCATTCAACACAACCCAAAACAAATTGTCGCACGTCAGGGCGCATATTGCGCCAGTAGTAGTCTGCCGCAATTTTGCTATACGTTTTATTTATACCTCTGTGTGCTCCCATAGCCGCCTCGTGGTACTCTTTGAGAAGCTTATATCGGTCCTCTACTGGGGGAATTGGTAGATTATTCAGATATAACACTGCTATCATTAATGATCCTTCAAATATTATATCAAAGAGATCGACAAAAGTTGTCCATTCTGGCAGGGTAAGAATGGCCAAATCCCTTATCACTCCAAAAGTGGTGATATTATTAGCATGCATGTGCCTTTTCAGTTTCTTTATGCAGTCTGCTAAGACTGATTTTAAAGGTTTTTCGTCTAAATAATTTTTTGCAAAAAGACAAATTATGTCTATGTTTCTGCATTTCGTGGCGTAAATATCACCTTTCTTGTATTTAGATTTTGCGATATCAGACGCCTTTATGTACTGCCGCTCGATCAAGGCTTCCTGAATTTCGGTATTAAGGAAACTATCTGTTGTTAATAAACAAACAATGTTTTCCCTATAATGAAGCGGGTGCTCGTTGATTACTTTAATTCGAACCAATGGCGGCGAAGTTTGTCCGTCGGGGAGAGCCCAAGCTGGTTTTTCTCGCGGTGGCCTGGCATTCATGACGAGGCATCTGTCGAATGCATTCGTGTGTGCTCGAGCTCTAATCTGCCTATCTCGCACACTTGCCACCTCTGTTTCAGCCTGTGCATCGGCCGGGCAAGCTATGCTGACGTCAGAGTGAGATAAGCTACTCTTGTGTTTGCCGGACTGCCGGCATCCACTAGCTTCTTCGCGCAGCGGCGCGCTGTTATCTGATCCTCCGTCCGCTGGCGGCTTTTCGCTCTCCTTATTACTCAGCGGCCGATACGAGTCTTTATTTAATTTTTTTCTTTGACTTCCTGGTGCGCTGCTCGCGTTGTCATCCATTTTTTGATTTGGATTTTGGGTGTCATTTTCATCGAAAATCGACCCGTCCCACACATAGGGCGTATAGTGCCGACCTTCTAAATGCAGATGGATATAGTTTTCTGTCGTGTTTATAATTATATGACAAAAGTCCACTCCTCCTGTCTCCAGGTAATGGTGAAAGCATATATTTTGCTGAAACTCCTGTGCAAAAATATATGCACAGTTCGTATTACCGTATTTTGTTGTGGAAGATAAAATTTCTCTTGTTTCCTCCTCGTCTCCGCACGTTGGAAAGGCTGGAGACTGCAGCAGTCGATTGCGCAGTTCTACTGCCGTCATATCTAATTTGAGCAATTTAATAAGTGAGAAAAAGAGGCAATTTCCTGGCGGCCGTTATTAGTGTCCCTTGTCAACAATGCGTATGGATTGGCGCACCACTCTCTTGTTTCATAAACCAATAGATCACCCTTGTAAGACGAAACAGAGGATTTTAGGTCTTCGGTTCTCATCTCAATCCGATCGACATTGCGAGAGACATATGTAAAATGATCCACCCTTCCTTGCTCGTATGGGTCGGTGTCAGGGAAATCATGCGTGTCCTCCCTTACTCGACCAGTCTCTGGCGTTTCGATTTTCCCGTTATCTCCAGTTAAATCTATTAACGGAATATTTGTTTGGGAATCTCGCCTTGACAGATTAATTGTGGATAAATCCATTGGTTCCTCGCCTTGTTTTAAGAAGCCACTGACTGTAGACAGTTCTCGCTCGACTACAGCTGTTTTTGTTTCTCGAATGGGTGACTCATGCTGCGCGTCCTGCTGCGCCTGCTGTACCCCAGGTTTCCTACCTCCGAAGTCCTTGCGTACAATGTGATCAAAATCTGGGGCAGTGCCCGGTTCGGCCTCCGCTTCCCATAAGTTGATCTGCATTGCGTTCCTGCCCAAGACTTCGCGCTCAACGATATCAACGATTAAGCGAGTGCGTAGCTTTGCTGCTAAGTCGTGCAATGCCGATGTCGGCGGCGACTGCTGTGCACTGCAGCTTCGCTGCGCTTTCGAGCACGGCGGCGTGTTATCTGCCGGCTCGGGTGTCATTGCATTCACTTCTAGCTGAGCTGCTGGCGGATTCTCTCCTGCTTGTGCTTGCTGCACTGACTCGGGCTGCAGCGCGACAATTTCTAGTGGCGGTAAATTTTGATTTGGAAGTTCCTCATTTTCCGGCGTATACTGAAACTCCGGGTGCGGCCTGTTCAATGTTTGATGTTTCATTGGTTTTTCATTTCCGCCCTGTTGTTTGAGCAGATTAGCCAACGCCGCGGCTGGTGTGCTGGTTATTTTTACGCCCTTTTTCAGCCCTTTCTCTTGGTGCAAATGGGCCAACTTCTCATTTTTCTTTGCCTTGCTGACAATTGGATCGCCGAGATCGGCAACAGAGTCGAGTTCATAAGGCTGATGACGACTATGTTCCCTCTTCACTTTCAGTTTTATTTTCCTCTTGTTAGACAACCAAGGGTCATTTACGACTTCTTCTCCAAACGATTCTCCAGAATCAGAAATTGCACATGACTGATCTTTCTTTCTATCGCTCTTTTTCCTGAATACGATCGAGCCTTGTTCAATTGGTTCCTTGTCCATTTGTATTTTCTCTGCTTCGATTGATTCTTGCAAAACGGCTTGGATACGTAACCTTTCGTCGGCACTCAGGTGAAATTTGCCACTGGCGATTTTTTTTAATTGCACATTTGTTAACACGCAAGCGAGTTCAAGCCTCGTTCAAGTTCTTCGGGTGCTCGCTGCGCACTTGATGATCTAACGGGTGTGTTAATCCGAACATGAAGTATTGCAACGCGTCGACGCAAGCCCCTCGTTTGCGTGATTCCCTGTCGCTGTCCACCAGGTCTGGCGCCGAACCAAAAATCGTAATGAGCTGGTTTAGCAACTTCTGCGCTCTCAAGACATAGTCACCAGCTTTCTCGCCCGACCGCTGATTTATCATTTTCATTTGCATTAAAATATCATTCGCCAAACCCACATTGCTATATTGCAACACAAATTCCGCGAGCAACGTTTCCACTGAGTCATAATTCATCACGCGCGCCGCGTAGCCATCAGCTGCCCTTCCAATCAATTTACTCGCAATCGCTAACAACAAACATTTCTCCTGCTGCGAGCCAAACATTTCCCTAACCTGACGCGCTGCTATACAAAAAAGTCTTAGTTTGTCGGGATTACCGTCAAATTGCGGGATTAAATTTAGCGCCTGCGAGAATGTGTATCCAGTTAGAAAATAATTGGAAGGTTAGGGACTATAAACATTGCATATGATTTTTTATAACAGCTATTTAGGATTATTTATTTATCTCTATTAAAGTGTGTGTTGAATGTTATAGTTAATACATTGGTCTCAATTATTACTCAATTATTTGTGCTACATTAATTGAATAGTAATATGAGTGATTGTATCTAACTTAGTAACATGTAAAATTTTTACTTAGCAGAGAGAGTTGTAAAAACAATTTTGCTTAGTTTTAAAAGGCATTTGTATTTGTATTTGAAACTTGCATGCTCTCACGTTTTTGCATGGCTTAAAGGGCTCTACGGTGATTTTATCAAAAAATTTACAATATTATTCAACAATACTATTCAACACCTATGAAATTGTTATACGCAAAAATTATATTATCTAGATACAAAAATGAAGGTTCGATAGAGACAGTAGGGTACTTGTCCATATTTATGAGCCTGTCCATATTTGTGTGCCTTTTTTTTAAATGTAATTTGCAGCGATTAAATCATAAATGAATCAGTAAAACTATTTTTAAAACTAAGATAGAGTATTAAGTTAGAGTTTACAAGAGTTACATGAAAGTTTAAAATGTTTTTCATAGACTTATAATTTTTTTAAACAAATGAATCATGATTTGGTGGTTTTACTTTGTTTCCTTGTCTAAAATGCTAAGGATTGCTTGACTTTTCAAAACTTAATTTAATTATTCAGACGTGATTTATGACAAACAAAATATTTATTGTATCATAAAATAATTCAATTTAATATTAAAAAATGTGAAATGAACATTTTAGATTCAATTTATTAATTTATTAATGAATCCAGTAATACCGCGAGATTTTCGAAGTTTGTCCGTATTTATGGGCCCCCTCATGATCGACGGAATAACCACACTTCTGCTTGTAGAAGGGAGAAGAAGTTTTCGCAAGCTTTATTTTTTCCAAAGCTGTTGTTATGGAATAGTGCATAATATAGTATATTATGACACTGTTGTGGGAGATGGTTTTCTACCTTGCTCGAGGGTTTTCGCACGAGCGAGGCGAGTGAGAAAATCGAGCAAGGTAGAAAAACACCTCCCACAACAGTCTCATACGATATTTTATAGCACAACGATCTCAAACTCGACAATAAAGTTGGCATTTTGAGGTTAGTGTGCTATAAAATCATTATCATTGTATCAGTTTGCATGAATTTAGATAATTTATAGATTATTAATTCTGTGTCAAATACTTAGTTTTGTTCATAATATCTCTGTGTCTATCACATTTATTAATTTCAAATATTTTGAAACTTTATTTATTTTTATTAATTATTAATTAAAAACTGTCTAATTACAATTATTTATTATATTATTTCAAAATAATATATGAATAAAAAATAATAATAATAAAATTATTTAATTAAGCTTATTTTAAGTTATCTTATACTTAAACAAAAAATAGATTCCATTAGTATTAATATTTAGCAGTAATTATAAAAATAATTAAAATGAGATTTCATGAGCACACTAATGGGGGTCACAGAATTGTAGACACGCACACTAATACGGGCAGATTGGGCACAGTAATACGTTATAGCCCATTGAAGAAGCACACTAATATGGACCAAAACCTTTATTTTTATTTCTAATATATCTGTATGAATGCTTAATATATTCAATTAAAACAAATTCCATCTTAAACACGGAACGTTAGAGTACCTATGTAAACTTCAATAGTAAAGATTAAAGCTATATACGTTCAGCAATCAATTATTAAATTCAAAACATTGCTTCATGGCACACTAATACGGACAAGTACCCTATATACCAAATCACTATTGAACCACGAACTTAAATTTCACTTCAACAGGTGGGGGTAATTAAATATTCGAAAAGATAAAGTTGCATAAAAGGAAAATTTGGAAAGATATTTTATGGAAAATGAAAAATTCTGAAAAGTTAAATTAGGAAAGAAGAAAAATCGAAAAAAATTAGTATTGAATATAGAAACATTGAAAGACCAAAGTATAGAAAAAGAAATTCGTAATCGTGAAAATATGGAAAATAAAAGTTCGTAGAGCCAAAATATTGAAAATCAATAATTTTATAGGTTAAAATATTGAAAATTGTTAATTTGCTTTTTTATTTTAAATATACAGGTATTACTGTCCTTACCAAATTAGCGGGTTGCATATCAGCAATTTTCAATATTTTAATCTATAAAATTATTGATTTTCAATATTTTAGATCTACGAATTTTTATTTATCATATTTTCACCCTTACGAACTTTTTTTCTATACTTTGATCTTTCAATATTTCTATATTCAATACTAATATTTTCCGAATCTTTTTCTTTTCGAAATAAACTTTTCAGAATGTTTCTTTTTCCATAAAATATCTTTCCGAATATTGCTTTTATACAATTTCAGCTTTCCAAATATTTAACTACCCCCCAACAGGTTCAGCATGTAATAATAGTTATTTATTTACTTTCATATCTTACAACAAAATCAGAATAACAAGTTTATTATACATGGAATTATTAAACACCTTCTAATCTTATGTTTTATCGTATTTTACACTATACAAGGAAATTCTAACTTAAAAATTCAAGTGTCTGATATAATAGAAGTGAGGTTTTTAAGATTAGGTACAAGATACTTACCGACTGTAGAATTTGTGAATCAGAGATATGATAATCTATTTATAAGATTTATCCAACTTTATAGAATTATGATTCGAAAATTATGATTATCTTTTTAAATTTGTTGATAACAATTTAAATGAAATAAACATTAATAGAAAATGATGATTTCCAAATCTAAAAACAAATCATAATTATCACATCATGCGCCAAGTGTCTTGCACACTAATCTTAAAAACCTTACTTTTATTATATCATAAACACTTGAATTTTCAAGTTCGAATTTCTTTGTAGTGTAAAATACGATAATAATCCTATGTATAATAAAATGTTATTCACTAATGCTGCTGTAAGATATGAAAGTAAAAAAAAAGCTTTAATAACAATGGTTTAATGATTTTCAAATCTTATAAAAATATCATAACTGTTATTACATGCTCAACCTGTTGGAATGAAATATCAAGTCATAGTTTAATGGTGATGTGGTGATATACTGTCTCTATCGTACCTTAATTTTATGTATCTAGACATTATAATTTGTGCGTAACAATTTCATAGGTATTGAATAGTCAAAAATATTTATGTCAGCGTCAATGAATGCAAGGTGTACAATGTTTGGGACGAAGCAGCACCACTTGTATTCTATGTTATAAATATTATAAGAAAATTCTTAGCCATAAATTTTGATAAATAGATCAAGATGAAGTTTCTAAAGTCAGTGTCCGCAACACTTTTAGAGCATAGAAAAAGAATGAATCAGAGATATGATATTATACTTGTATATTTAGACCACATTACCACTTTAAGATTTAAACCCAAACCTCCTTAAGGGAGTAAATGGGTGTTTAACAGGTCTAGTGCTCACAATGTATAAAAATTTGCTAACCTACTTTGCTGAAGCAAAAAATTGAATTCTGAACAATTTTATTTAATTGTTATTGTAAATACATTTTTATTTTGAAGCTTTTTTAGCATTGATCCAAAAATATAAATATTTTAAGTTGTAATTTTATTTTTGGATTAATCTCAAAAGAACTTTAGGGTTTTCTGGTCACAGCAATGAATACATGTATACATAATGTAAACAAATTTTTTTAGGCCAAAGAACTGAAAATTTGTAAACATATTCTACGACAACTGATTTTGTCAATTTTGGGAGTTACCAATGAAGACAATAGGTAGCAATGGGTTAGGTTAGATAATTTTCATTTACGATTTTTAACTTCTTTGTCATGTACGTAATCAATAAAGCATAAAATTGAACATTAAAGCTGTTTTTAGAAAAAAATATACTTATAATTTTCATATTTAGACACCCTTTTACTCCCTTAATATATTTAATGTGAAGTTTCTCTGAATGCTGTTTAATAAGACTTAAAGGCAGGACAAAGTACTGACAACCATATTATAAAAAATGTGACGGGGTATAATGAAAAAGAAATTATATTATTTTTCACTTAATTTAATCAAGTATATAATTTCATTCTTTTCAGATAACTATCAAACTACTATCAAACCTGTACTCATCAACAATGTTTTTTTAATTATTTCTTATTGGCACTCACTATTTAAGTGGGTTTGAAAGCTATACTTTTACTTTACACATTTCATGTGTTGAGCACATAGAGAATGATCGAATATAACTAATAAAATACTAAAATTTACTCCTTTTTGATTATTTAAAAAAAAAACACTGGAATGAAAATGTACGTGTTAATTCCCCTGACAAAAATTATTGTTTTAAAAGAAAGGTATACAAAAGTGTAATAAAAGCATGAGAAAAATGTGAATTTAGACCGTTACTTACATAAATTTACCCTTCACGACGCTTTATTGCATTTTTCACATTTTCTTTAACTTTTTTACGTACATTAACATTATTTTACAGAAATAATGTTCACCACATTAGGGTAATAAAAGAATTTAAGACAAAATATATGTATCTTTCAAAATTTATAGTTATTTTTGTAAACATTATGTGGGTCACAACTATTTTAAAAGAGTAAAAAAAAATTAAATCTTTTGAGTGTAAAGTTGTGAAATTATATAAAATTAAAAAAGTTTACTTTTAAATATAAAAACTTTACAGCCTAATAAAAATTTCTTTTTGTATTTAAAAATATCTGTTACTCTTAAAATATACTCTATATGATTTCAAAGACGGGAAAATTTACGTTTTTTGTACTGGGAAACCTGGAAAAGACTATTAAAAAAACATTGTAACAGGTCCTACGAATTATAACTTAATTTATAGATCTGTTTTTCAACCGATTCCATTCATATTTTGCAGAGAAAAATGGTTTGGAAATATTTCAACAGTTGTCAATAAAGCAGGTTTCTTTCAATGGATTTCTCTTTCGTCTAATTTTTTAATTTTTTTAGAAACTTAAGCTTATAATAAAAAATTACCGTAATTTTTTATGCATAAAGTTGTAATGTGTACATAATATATTAAAAAGTATTTTGTTTTAGTATTTTCAGAATATCAGATAATTTTCAGAATAACAATTACAAATCGCATCATCATGAACATACCATCATCATTTACTAATAGTTTAACTGCTCAAACGCGCCTTCAGCCATTCGTAACGCATTCGCATTTTAATGGTGATTTTTGTTTTTTCGCTTTTTTATTTTTAATTTCATGCTTGTTTTATAATTTTTAATTTTCGTATGAACTTTCACAGTTAATCTTCCCGATAATGCCCACCTTTCACAGTATGCTACGAATAATGATACTTCCCCATATTTGACATCACAAATGTGTGCTCAAAAGAATCCCGGTATTGTTACAAATCCTTTTAAGCCTGGATATAATGCTCCAATGCCCATACCATCAAACAACACTGACAGTCTAATGTACTCCACTATTCCTCATTCCAATCAAGGCACATTGTCTTCAGAAAATCCCAATTTCGATTTAAACTACAGTTATGAAGGTATTATTGCAAAAACATCTACAGTACATGTAAATGAGCAGTTTGCAGGGAATGGTGCTTCGAGATATGTGGAAGCATTTGAAAGAATTGAGGGAGATCATAATAGTGGAAAAAGTTACGTTGTGATAAATAATGGCTCTAAACGCTTCAAAGTTATTGATACCCCAGCGCAGCCACTTTTAAAAACAGTTACAAATCCACAAGTTGTTAATGCTAATACTGCTTCACAAAGTAATTAACTTAATAATATTTATTATCATACGCTTTTTATTCGTTTTATTGTTGCCTAACTGTTTATCAAAAGTCACTGTGTTTCATATTACGTCTATGTATAAACATGTCTATACGTTTTATAAAGTCAGTTATAGAATAATAATTTAAATAAATTTCTTATAACAATTTTGCTTAGGTCAAACTGAAAATGAAAGTTGCAATCTACACAAGAATTTCGTATACAACGTAATAAAAAATTCTTATCTCAAAGACCTGGTTTTTGCAGCTTATGATATTGACAAGAAAAAATCTGATGATGACAGAAACTATAAGTTGTTGGAATATGTTCACGAATTAGCAGATTTTGTTATATACAATGAATTTCAAAATAAAAGAACAAAGTATATTATTTTTTAACTATATTCCTAATAAATAATTTTTATTTCTTATATGACGTAATAATTGAAATTATTCATTTTTATCATTTCGTACAAATTGAAGCTCAAGGATTTACTTTGATTTTAACAGTGTTGATTTATTATAAGGGGCCATTCGCATATTGCGTGGAGCTCTTAGTGGAGTGCGAGGGTTGGAGAATATCAAATTTAAATGTGAAGTAGTAACTACAAACACACGAAGCAAAATAAATTCATTTATTTGTTCATAAATATAATAATGTATTTTTTAAATGAATTCCTAAGTTCTCGATTTTAGAATTTTTAATTAAAATTTTTATTTATTTTGTATTTATGAAATCAATACACCGGGGTCTCATGGATAAACAGCAACTGATTAATTTAAAAATTATTTGTTAAAACAATCCCAAGTTTCGCACATTTCGTGTTTCGGGTTCAATTTTGAATGTATGTATTAAAACAATCCTTTCAGCTTTTTGTACAACAATCTTATTCGAATGATTGGATAAGTAGCCATCAGTTAAATAATTAAATGAATAAATGAATAAATGAATAAATGAATAAATGAACAAATGAACAAATGAACAAATGAACAAATGAACAAATGAACAAATGAACAAATGAACAAATGAACAAATGAACAAATGAACAAATGAACAAATGAACAAATGAACAAATGAACAAATGAACAAATGAACAAATGAACAAATGAACAAATGAACAAATGAACAAATGAACAAATGAACAAATGAACAAATGAACAAATGAACAAATGAACAAATGAACAAATGAACAAATGAACAAATGAACAAATGAACAAATGAACAAATGAACAAATGAACAAATGAACAAATGAACAAATGAACAAATGAACAAATGAACAAATGAACAAATGAACAAATGAACAAATGAACAAATGAACAAATGAACAAATGAACAAATGAACAAATGAACAAATGAACAAATGAACAAATGAACAAATGAACAAATGAACAAATGAACAAATGAACAAATGAACAAATGGACAAATGGACAAATGAACAAATGAACAAATGAACAAATGAACAAATGAACAAATGAACAAATGAACAAATGAACAAATGAACAAATGAACAAATGGACAAATGGACAAATGGACAAATGGACAAATGGACAAATGAACAAATGAACAAATGAACAAATGAACAAATGAACAAATGAACAAATGAACAAATGAACAAATGAACAAATGAACAAATGAACAAATGAACAAATGAACAAATGAACAAATGAACAAATGAACAAATGAACAAATGAATAAATGAATAAATGAATAAATGAATAAATGAATAAATGAATAAATGAATAAATAAATAAATAAATAAATAAATAAATAAATAATCTTTCAAAGAAGGTACAAAAAATAAAAATTTACCAGACTAAATTTGTGAATGGCTCTTTAGACATAAGTAAGATACTAAATATCACTAACATGATATTATCATTAAATACTAAGTAAATCAATCATGATAAAATAGTTTTTGTAACACAAGCATGATTTTTGCGTTTTTTGGCCAATTAAGCGGGACTAAAGTAACCTTTTTCACACCGACAAATTAAAAAATTTTAGCGGGCTTTTGGCGACTTGTATTGCCCGCAAATGCGGGCGTTTTTCAGCTTTTATCGACCGCTCGAGCAAAGAGCGTTTTTCAATTTTTATCGCTCGCTAATATTTTTCAAAATCGTAAAAATCAATACATGTGTCACAAAAAATATGGTGTGCACCAAGGGCTAGTGGGATTTTTGACCTCGTGTGGTTTCAGTACTCGTCTTCGGCTCGCAAATGCACTCGCCTTCGGCTCGTACTAGCTCATCTTCCATTCGTACTGCAATCTCCACACTCGATCTAAAAAGACCCACTTTATACAATGTACTATTTTATGTACAAATCTATTGAAATAAAAAAGTTTCATTATCTGTATACTATATAACATTTAATAAAGAGAATATTTCGTATTTTAGTATTTTCATTTTGACATTTAAATTAAATTGTTTTACAGGATTGCACGAGACAGATTCATATTTTTAAGTAACGAAATAGTTAGTTTATTTCCGGCTAAAAATTTTAAAATAGAATGGTACATGCCAAGTGGTGGTGGTTTATCAAGTAGAGGTTATTTATTTAGTGCATACAGGAAATTAAGAGGTAGATGTTTGGATTTAGGATTAATTACAAGTGAAAGAAGAAGAGGAGGAAATAGTATGTAATATTTTCTTAGTTATTTACATAAAAGCATTCTTGAAGATTAGATGTAGGTTTAATGATAGAAAAAAGTGGCTAAATGAACATGCATTTCTTATTGTTATGAAATCATCTTAGCATGCATTTAGTAAATACACATATGTAAATTGCTTTTATCTGTAGTCCGTTTGAATTTTATTTTTTCAAGTAATTATTTTAAAAAATACGATAATAAACTGTAAACGAAAGAAAGTATGTAAAATCTTGTAATTTTTGCTATTGGTAGAAAATAATAAATTTGTGAGTAGAAATGGGTTAAAGGCTGCATTCTCTCGTCACATTGTGTAGAACGCGGCTTGAAACTCGACAAGGTTTTTATCAGGAATGCGTTAATTTTTTTATGAATAATAAACATTAAAATTTTTATTTCTAGAGAGTAATGAAAAAATAACTGATGAAGAATTTTTAGACGTAACTAGTATTGATGACGATGTAATACATGATTGGAATTCATCATTTAACAGAAGGAGCAAAGTTTTCAAACAAAATAGTATTCCTGATATTTGCAAGATTTACCCATGCTTACAATTATCAACTGGATATAAATTGGTAATTATTAAGTTCGTCATCGTATTTATAGAATGTTGAATAGAGTTAAAATAATGCGTTATTTTCTATCTTTTTAATTGTACCATTCAGAAATTTAAATCCCGTGTTTCTTTGATTAGTAGAATAGTCTATTATGATACTTTCTTATATATATATATATATATATATATATATATATATATATATATATATATATATATATATATATATATATATATATATATATATATATCTTAAATTCAGTAGCGATTATAAGAAAGTATCATAATAGACTATATATATATACATTCGGAACAAAAGATTCGGTTGTTATTTGTAGTCGGGAAAGTATTTTGATAATTTTCCGTGGTAAGCAATGCGAATAGGACTCTTTCAGATTCTCTTAATAATACCCGTTATTTATTTGAAAAATACTATAAAATTTCTTTGATATTTTTTGTAGATAAACGAAGATTTCAAGAAAATTCACAAAAGTAAAGTAGATAATTTAGCTAAATTCTGGCCGACATTCGCTGATAAAATAATAAAAATAGCTGCAGATTCAACAGATGGTTCCGATGCTAAAATAATTTATAATGACAACAAGGAGTTACTTCCAAATTGTAAGTACAAATACTTTGTATGATATCACTTGTTGTGCATCCAATGTGTAGTTAGAATAAAATTTTATTGTCAATATAATACGTTTGAATTAAAATAACGTTCATAAATTTAGAATAATTAAGAAAATATCAATAATTAAAATCACATATTAAGTATTAACATTCTATTTACTTTCGTAAATAGTTGATACATTATATATATGGTACATATATTATACAGTTGATAATAATGTATACAGCACTTTAAGATATATACAACATAGTCCCTTAAACAGATTTTTTATTCTTGTAAAATATTGTCAAAAGTGACAATTATTTTCTGCCCCCTTTTTCTGGATGGTAAATGGCGTTACCCCTTAAGCGGTTCTTCATGTTTTGTTGAAATGGGTTTAACGGGATGTCGGTTTCGGCCTGTCCTTACACGATTTAAATGCGTATTTTTGACTGCTTATAATTTAAACAAAAACTGAAAGCAGGGAACGTAGATACAAACGATATCAATATTAGTGTACAAAGAGAAGGGATTCTGTTGCATTGTTTTGATAAATAATACGAAATACAAAATATTTGCAGGTTATGTTAAACTGAAATATACCTTCCGTATTTGCAATTATTTATATAAATGTCGCAACAGAATGACTTTGCCTTGCACAGTAGCGTTGATATCATTCATATCTATATGGCTCTTCTTTCAGTTTTTCTTTGCATTTTATATATGAAAAGTTATTAGTAATAGAAAAAACGGGTTTTCAGCTACGACTTCCCCTTAAGTTGATATACACTGATGTTTCCAATTCTCGTGTAAAGTGAATTTTCACCAAATTCTTTTACATTTGTTAAACTGAAATTAATAGCCTTTAAATTCATAATGTTGTAATACTTTGCTCATTCGATTAGTTTGTAATAAAATTAACGTATTACAGCAAAAGAAGATATAGCTCTAATTTTATTGCCTCGCTTACTAAAGAAGACTCCTTCTTTAGTAATTGCAAGAAAAGGAGAAGTAATAAACGACAATGATATAGCAAACACGTCCATCTACATTGCAAAGGTATGTGCATATTATAACAAATAATTAGTATCTATACGTCTCTATAAAATACAATTATTATATGAATTGAGATTTTGTATAAATAGCAAAAATATATCATAATTATATCATATCAATTATATCATTTAGTATTTCATGCAGTTAGTCAATTGCGTTTCTGTACTACTTTACCTAAATGGTGGAATGAAAAGATTAGACTCTATCATAATAATAAAAATAGTTTTACTTCAATAGAATACTTATTGTTATAAACATTTACTTTTCAATTTAAAATTTAAATATTTATTTAAAGTTATCTAAGACCGCATTAAAACATGACGTCGAAGTTCATTTTCTAACTTAACCTTAAAGTGTATATATATATATATATATATATATATATATATATATATATATATATATATATTTCATGTCAAGAACGAAGTGCACATGGCGTCTGTTATTAATGTACAATAAAAAAGTATGCAAAATCCCAATTGAAGTTATTGAAACAAAGTGTATGTATTTAACGTTTAAATTTCGATTTTATATATCTATATCTCAATATCTGAATATTTATTTGCAATTTTAACTTACATATCCGGTTTTAACATTTCTTAGTTAATTTTTGATAAAAGTTTGTAATTACTTAAACTTATTTTATACTTTGCCTAACAATTTAAGTTCTCATATGATTATCGATTGTTTTAATAGAATAGGTATAACAGTTTTTCGTTATAAAATTAAATAATTGCAACAAAATAATTGATTAAAATTATACAATCTCGATTATTCACTTTGCTTTGAGTATTATACAATTCTTGTAAGCTCGATAATTTGAAATAAAATTGTTGCAAATTAATACTTACAAAATTTTAAGTTGAAAAAATTAATGATTTGTTTTATAACTGGCAAGCTATGTACGGGGAATCCAAGTAAAGTGAACACAGGGATAAAATGAATCATGTTTATTATTTATACAATAAATTGTTGTTTATGCTGCAATTTAATTTTAGTTTTAGGGGAGGTAGTACTGATAATTAGTGTATTATCGATTTTTCTTTTATCTCTGCATCTTCAAAACATTATGACAAACCCATGCAAGAAGCTTTTAAAATCATCACAGAAACACGTAAAAAAAGTTTCAACTGAAAATATTAAAAATTATACAAGACATATTTTTTTAAGTATGTTCTAATACAAAAAAGCATACGCTGAAAATCTATCTTCTCTTAAGATGGAAAAGAAAAACTGCTAAAACGCCAATTTTCAGTAGTGCCTTTCCTTAAGATAACCGTGATAACAATTAAAGATAATAATTATATAACTTCAGCATATAGCAATTAATATTGTAGAATCTAAAACATATATTTTACGACCTCAAAAATTTGTTTATTGAATTTGTTATAACAATTAAATGTATTTATTTTATTTTATTTTAATTATTTTTTAAACAAATTGATTTATAAAATATACATTTTGTCTTTATAACAATGTTTATTGCCACAGTTTTTTGTAATTACATAATTTAAGGTGGAACTCTATTTTCAAAATATTTAATCTACATAATTTTAGGTGGTACTATTAATATTTAAGCTAATAAAGCACATAAATAAAGTAATATCAAATTACGACTATACATTGAAATCAAACAAATGTATTCATCCTATCAATCCAACAAAAGAACTTAATACAGATGCTGATTCGACTCTGTTTTTGAGGTTAAATGCACCTTTTTTGTATTGAATTAATTTATTTTTAAACTTATAGGTACCTAATCATAGTTTTCGAAAGTGATATAAGTCCGGCAAACATTTATCTCTTGTTACTAAAATTTTTCACAAAAATTGTATAGTCAATGCCATAATATACGTAAATTTCCCATAAAACTCCGTGTTAAACACGTCATAATGAAAATGCTAATAACTTTTCTCTCTCGTACTGTGGCCTCACAAACATTTATCTGAGTCACATTCAGACTAATATGTACCAGCATGTTGAGTTTTATGAAAATCTGAACTGTTATTATATAGCCGCGAGTACAACCTTAATCGAGCAAAGTATTTCGTTGTTTCCAGAAAATTGTTTATTTCTATTTGTGCAGTAGTTTCATTTTCTTAGAGTAGGGGTAAAAATTTTGAAAAATATTATAAAAATAATATTATTTTGAAAAAAGAAATATTATTTTGACTGAAGAAAATGTTGAATTTAAATTTATGGAAAGGTTAATTTATGAGAACAAAATCATTGGAAAGAGAAAATATTTGAAAAAATAAATTTTGAAATTTTAATCTAAGAAAGTATAAAATGAAAAAATAAATAACAAAATTTGAAATAAAAATTTTGTGAATGTAAAGATAATTAATATTTTAATAGAAATTGTTAGAAATTCAATAAAAATTAAAAATTACAATCTTAATTTTTTAAAACTTATACTATTTCCAATTTTTATTTCTGAAAATTTTTACCCCTACTCGTATGGGCATAGTGTGTTTCTTACACATAAGAATTGTACACGTAATTATTGTGCACAATTTAGCATTGGTCAAATATATCTATATATAATGACCAATGCTAAATTGTGTACAATAATTACGTGTATAATTCTTATGTGTAAGAAACGCGCTATGCCTTCGTATGTAATATTCATTTATTAACAAAAATATTAAAATTTTCAAGTTTGAATCAAATTTTTTTTCTCTTTAATAAGATTTTGAAGATTTAGAATGTGAGGAGCATTTCAATGAAGTGTACAAGTGCGTAGAGAATGTGCATTTGAAAACCGAAGAATCGGTAGTAATGCCATTTATTGTTTTATGCGGAAGTTTATCGTCCAACACTTCCGTATACGTCATTATTAACAAAATAACGAAATACAAGGTCGAAAATCTGATGGAAGCCGTCGATATTTATGTGAAAAGTTTCACCGTATTTCAGCAACGCTACGCAAAAATCTGCCGGCACCTTGTGCAGTTTTTTGAATATATTATTTATGAGACAATTCAGTCAGGCATGCACAAAGTTGTCATAAATTTTGCGAAGGCGATAGGTGCGATAAGAAATTAATTTATTCTATATATTTATTCTATTATGTACGAAAAATAAGAAAAAATAAAAGGTTTCGTTAAAATCATAATTTATTAGTTATATTAATTCATTGCAACACGTATATAGTAAAGTTAACTGAGTTTAAGTAAATTTTTCTGGTTAGACTGAGTATTCTACTTTTAGTAAAGGTTTAGTTGAATGAATTGTAGATTACCTTTTTAGAAACTTTATGTATACATTATATTTCATTGTAAACGTATTTTATATTTTATATACATAATTATATTATAAAACTATTGTATATATACATTACGTTTTGCAAAACTTTTATACTAATAAGTTACATACAATATATGTTAACTATACATTTTTCAAACTTTTATTTTAATAAAACCTACTTCTAGCATAATTACTTTGTAAAGAAAGGTTTTTAAATATTTGTATGTATTTTTATATTTAATTTTTAGATTTTTATTCTTCTAAAACATCCAAGTTTGATATAAGTAAACGTACTATTTATATTAAAACTTTATGAGTAGTACATTAAACTAATGAAACAAGCAGTTTTTTTAATGATTGTTTCATTTGTAAATGCATACATTATTTTTATATAATTTAAATATTATTTGAATATTAAGGATTTCTTCATTAAATATAAAAAGTACAAGTAACAAAACATTATCTGTTATTCAATTATAATAGATAAATAACTGCGTGTTATTACAATATCATATTGTAATGTAATATAACTATTTTTCATATGAACTGTCATAGAATAACAGTTTTAACGTTCTGTTACTGCGTATAATAAATGTAGATTCTAAGAATAATTCAACATTTGTAAAGGTATAGAGCCTATAAGGGTACAGAGTAGGAGAGTAAGGGAGAGAGAGAGAAAGTAGTAGCCAAAGGTTTTCCCTCCGCAAAACCTTATCTGCTCTGTCTCTCTGCGGCTAAGGGTATATAAAGAATAATAAGAAATAATTCCAATACACAAAACAGATTATTTTATTTTGATTATATAAAGCAGATTCTTAAGTCACTTCGGACATGACAATAATATAAGTTCTGTGTGGTTTAGGTGTTAGTTTCTCTAAATTCACTAAAGGATCAGCTTAATAATGCCTATACCGGATCTAGAAACAGATGCTATTAAATTAACGTTGTCTTTGTACAATAATTATAATATTCCCCGTAACGCAGTCGACGATATTATACAAAAAATGAACACTTTCCTCATTTACAACAAAAAATTGCAACTGAATTACGTGATATTCGTGACCCAAGTATTATTCAGAGAATTAATGTAACTCTGAACGATAATAGAAGCCCCTTAGAAACATTGTCGACTGAATATTTACGGTTTAAAATGTATGAAAAGAATTGTGGTTTTGTTAACCCAGAACCGTACGAAATTGGAACGGACATGATTTTCGTAATTGTTAACAGAACAGAAATACAAGTTAAATATGTAAAGGTTTACGGTATTCTGACGCCTTTAAAAAATACGTTAATAAACTTATTAGAATCACCTGGCTTATTCAACGAAGTTACAAAGTACATGCAATCTCTAGAAAATGAAAATGTAGTTATTTCAAATGTAATGCAGGGAAAATTATGGAAAACTAAATATAATGTTAATCAAGACACAGACAAAAAAATAACCTTACCTATTTTTCTTTTTTACGACGATTTTGATACCGGCAATACCTTAGGTAGTCATGGAGGAGAGCAAGAACTTGGCGGAGTGTATGTTTCACTGCCTTTTCTTCCACCACATCTTGTGGTAAAATTGACAAACATTTTCACTGTAGCTTTATTTTATACGAAGCATAGAAAACGTTTTGGCAATAAAGCAGTTTTCCAAAAAGTTATAGAGGAAATCAACAAACTATGCGCAGATGGCATATCTTTAAATATTGATGGATCAAATGTAACTGTATATTTCAGATGCGTTCTTATACTTGGAGACAATTTAGGTTTGAATTGTGTTTGTGGCTTCGTCGAAAGTTTTTCAGCTACAAGGTATTGTCGGATATGCAGGGTGACGTCGGCGGAGTGCCAAACATTGATAGCAGAACGTACAATGTTATTAAGAACAAGAGAAAACTATAAAAAAGATGTACAAAGAAGATCTATTACTACTGGCATCAAGGAAGAATGCGTGTTCAATGAATTAATAGATTTTCATATAGTAGAAAACAAGACAGTTGATGTAATGCATGACCTCTTTGAGGGAGTGGCAAACTACACACTTTCCAAAATTCTTACCTGCTTAATTTATCAAGATAAAGTAATATCATTGGACACCTTAAATACACGTATTAGTCATTTTTGCTATGGAGAAGTTGAAGGAAATAAACCTCGTCCCATATTAAAGGAGCACGCAAAAGCAAACAAAAATGACATAATAAAAAATAAAATAAAACTTAAACAATCTTCTGCGCAGATGCTGTGCTTATGTCGATATTTGTCAGTTATGATTGGCGATCTCATTCCAGGAGACAACATTTATTGGAATTTATACTTAATTTTACGACGGATCATCGGTATAGTAACAGCTCCAAGGTTTAACAGGGCTGACGTGTCTCAATTTCAATATCTAATAAGGAAGCACAATGATATGTATGTAAAATTATTCGGATTGCTGAAACCAAAGATGCACTTTATGCTACACATACCCGAAATTATGTTAGACAATGGTCCGGTTATCCATTTTTGGAGCATGCCTTTTGAAAGGAAAAATAGAGTCCTGAAAGAAGCGGCTGTAAGTACGAGGTCACATAAAAATCTACCATTAACTATTGGAGTGAGAAACCAGTTAACACAATCGTATGCGAAAGTAAGGTGTGATAATGTTGCAAATGATACGATTTTAGGAAGTCTTGAGAAAGACAGAGATACGAGTATCTCGGACTTCATTCCATCTTTGGAAGCAGCAAAATCATATAAATTTATAGAAATTTGTGGGCAAAAGTATGTCTGTGGCTCTATTATTGTTACTAAAATAAGCGATGATGGTTTAGAATTTGGCAAGGTACTAAAAATTTATTATGTTTTGGAAGAAACATACTTACTTGTTAGCGAAGTTGAGAACCTTTATTTTCATTCTAAGTATTATGCTTACAAAGTTATTGTGCATGACGAACCTCATATGTTAATTAATACTAAAATGTTGTATAAAGTAGGACCTTGTTTGCTAAGTAAAATCGAATCGGACTATTATGTGACCACTAGATATGATATTTAAAATAAAATATTTAGAAATTGAAAGTGTATTTTTCTTAATAAAATATATTGATAATTATGTAATATTAATATTTGTATTTTTTGTATAATAAAAAAACAAAATGATAAATTTAGTAATTTTTTGAATACCTACCTCATACATTACATATGACATTTTCTTAATCATAGTGGAATTTAATTACCTATGTATATTTAAGAGATCCTCTGTATGATATGGAAGATACAAAATTACTTATACTATATAATAAAAAATTGTTAGATTTTCTACGAAGTTATTTAACTCGAAGCATTTTCCAATAGATATCTTAAACACCAATCCAATTCATTTTCACTTTGCTTATTCTACTAAATTAATTGTTCCAATATGAAAGTCTTTATTCTAATCAAATAATTTCAAAATGTTATATCTGTTTCTAATAAATAGTTCAAAAAGGTGTACTTTTTTATCAATTCTTTAACTATAGCATTGAAGCCAAATAAGATTATAAGCTTATGTTCATTAATAGCATTATCGACTTCTGAATATTATAAAATAAAAAAATCGTTATAAAACAAAAACGAATGGATGAATCTTTTCAATTCCATTTCATTTCTAATCTTCATGAAAGAGTGAAGACAAATTTTCCTTAATTGATACGAAATAGAAGCTCCGTTATCGAGATATAAGCGAACAAATTAAAAAAAAAAGAATTTATAACCTCGAATATCTTGAGTAATAAAATTTTTCACTAATTAGCATGATTTATTTAAAAAATTTTCCAACATATATTTCCCAGAAAAACAAAACAAAATACGAAAACATTAAATAAACAATAAATTAACAATAAATTACGTTATTGTGTACAACAAAAGAAGGGAGGTATACGAAATTTCGGGTTTGAAAAAATAATGTATTGTCATGCTCTTCTAAATACATTTAAATAAATAATTGTTATAAAACCAAATTGAGTCGATGAATATTGATAATTCTTTTTAATTTCAAATCATCATTAGAAAATTTAAAAAAGAGCGATGTTTACTAAAAAATCATCACGCCATTCTCGAGATATAGCGATCAAAACAATTTTTCAAAAAATTCATAACCTTAAGTATCACGAATTATAAAGGTCGTTATGAACTGAGCAAAGAAGAGAAGCAACCTTTTTCGAAAATTTCAGTCAGTCAGTTTGAGTTTTATTTTTGTTAAAAGTTAAAGATCAAGGCTTGAAAATTTGATTGAATATTTTTCTCTATATTCCTTTCGAATCATCACAAAATTTTTTAAAATTATTCATTTTATATTTCCTAGATATCACCGTTTAAACAAAAAATGACTCTTTCGTGTATAAAAAAAAGCAAGCAAAATATCTTATTCAAAATTTTTCGTTGGTAAACTTAGGTATTATTCTGCTCTTTGAAATGAATTTTCACTAAATGAATGACATTACTTCTAACGGTACAAAAAAAAAAAAAAAATTTTAAAAATCAAAAAATCGGTAATAACAAAAAATAATTATTTTTGCGCCATCTTTCTGAAGAAGAGCAAAAAATGAGCCCTACAATATTAATTTTCACCGTGTATATTTACAGTCATTTATGCACGCGCACGTATACACACGCACGCGCTCATACACACACCCACACGAGCGCACACTCATAAGCAATAAAAATACCTCTTCGATTCATAATTTGTTTATTTTTACTATACCCTTCTACTTTATTATCAAAATGCAAATATAACACATGGCACTGCCAGCACAATGATAACTATAAATTGTTTTATCTTGATATTTATACACAAAATAAGTTGTGCAAAAAAAAGTCCATTATACACTTGGAAAATTGGTTTAAAAATTGGCTACTTGCGTCTTTTTTAACACAGACGAAATTTCGCACTAAAATTTATTCCGGGTAAAAAGACGCGAGAACATAAAAGAGAAATGTTAAAATATCTTTATAAACTAGTGGCTAAGTACTATTCAGGCTGGAATTATATAAATATTTAACCAATTGGGACTTTGCATAATTTTCAATAATACATAAATCACTTAGAAAATGGCTCATTATTGACAGTCAAGTATTTTTCAGAATTTTTCCAACTAGAAATTATTGAAAAAGAATCACTATTTATTTATGCAATTTTGAATTTCGCGCAAATTATTTCGCAACGATTTATATTTGCCAGTCGATTTGTGACGTCGCGATCGTATAATTTTGAAAATTTAGTACGGGAAAATGATTAAATGCTCAATTATCTCTTGAAAAATATTTATAAACAAAATAATGTGACACATATTCCTTATAATTTTCGACCAGGAATCCAATGGTGGTATCAGATTTTGGGCCCAATATATTTTTAAGGCCCATTTAAGGCCCAACTTCATTTTTCAAATGAGAACCTATCTTTTTATTATATATTTGAATTCCTCGAATAAAAATACATACAGATACATCTTTAGTTTATTAATTATTTATATTAGATCATTAAAATGTAACCAGATTAGTTTTAGCCCTACCAAAATTAGGTTTTCCTCTATCTAAAATCAGACAGTGGATTCAAATAAACATAAATACGTATTCGCCCATATTTTGAGATGAGGAAATTAAACGTGTAATAAAAAAGATACGTTCTCATTTAAAAAAATTAAGTTGGGCCTTAAATGGGCCTTATAAATATATCGGGCCCAAAATCTAATATCACCATTGGATTTGTGATCGAAAATTATAAACGATATGTACCATATTATTTTATTAATAAATATTTTCCAAGAAATATTTGAGTGTTTAATCGTTTTGCCGTTCTTAATTTCCAAAAGTATACCATTGTGACGTCGTAAATCGACTGACCAATAGGAATCGTTTCATGATTTTTTTTCAATAAATTCTAGTTGGAAAAATTCTGAAAAATTCTTTACTGTCAATAATGAACTATTTTCTAAATCATTTATGCATTTTTAAAAATCATGCGAGGACCCAATTGTGTTTATTGTGGGTTTTTTATGGCCCCGCAGTGATTTTTGTTATGTAAAACTTAGTTATACATATAGTTTGAAAATATAATTTTTGTTAAATTGTGTAGGGTTCAAGTTAAAATATATTCAACATGTATGCCTTTGTGACGGACTTAAGCCGTTCTTCTGCTCCAACGTAGGAGAGTTCGTTTTCCAGTTGTGTTTTTGTTACACGCGGTTCGCGTACGGACCCGAAGAAGTGCGCGAGAAACAACCTCTTCCTGGATTCCCCCTGATAGTTACGCTCCTGCAGCCGCCGAGGTCGGAGCTGCAGAAGTGCAACTGTGCTTTGGGTTTTGGTATGCTAACTCGAACCAGCAGGAGGGCGCGTTAGCTCTCCGCCGGGCAAGCAGTCAAAACCCCGAGAAAGGCACCAGCGCGCTTTTCTCGGGTAAAACCCTGAAGACGTAGTCTCGGGCAGCGCGTTGGCCGCCCCGAGCTATGCCTTTTATGAAATTCGTTAGCGCGTTTCCCCCTCCAGTGGCTACTGAAGGACGTCCGGCGCATCCGAATAATAGGTGGAGGCGGGGAAAAATGAGTTATAATTATTAGTGTGAAACTTGGTTTTTTATTGAGGGTAAAAGTACAATTAAAGAGGAGTGGAGTTGCGATAGAGGGAAGCGAAAGAGAGAGATTACACGCGGTAGATAGGCAAGGATTCGCCACATCACCGTGTGTTCACCACAAGAAGCGGCCCGAGTTCACCCTAGTATCCCGAGCGCGAGGCCTGCTCGCTGGCTAGCCACGGCTTGAGAGGTCAGAGAAAACTCAGTGCTTCCTCGGCTGTGCGTCGCCGATATATACCCGAGCCCACTCTCTCCATCTCTCTCGCTCCCGTCCTCCTTCTCACGATATTCGCGAATCCCCACTCTTCCAATATTCGCGAATTCGTTGCTCCTCGCTGAACACGCTTTCGTATGTCTGCGCGCTCGTGTGTGCATATGCACACGCGCGCGTTCTTAGCCATTACGTTGGCCCCGCCGTATCATCTTAGTTAACAAATATAAAACCGAATCATTTCCGCAATAATTAAATAATTAATTAAATGATTTCTTATAAAAAACTAACTTTTAATTAATACTACGTTTTTTTATATCCTAAATGTATTAACTAATTTATTTTGCTTATAATAATTACTAATGTTAATATCATATTAACATTAACAATAATAATTAATGGTACCGTTCTTGATAATAAGGGTATAGGTACAGGCCATCTCACCTTCCGTTATATATTTCATATAGATGCATATAAATTAAATAGAAACATTCCTTTTAACTCTTCAATAATGCTATATTAAAGAGAAATAAACTTTTATTATCTTACATTGAATGTTATCTTCAAAAAATTTATAAAATATTTTCATGACTTAACGAACACATCTGTATAATCTAAATAGGATTCACTTTGATTTTTGCAATTACAAGGAAAATCTTATTTATTTTCTTATTCTATGGTGTATTTTATTTAAAAAATTATGTTGAAGCAAAAATGTATATAAAAGCAGTATATTAACACTTACATAAATACTAATTTATCTTTAAAAAGTCTCAATAACATTAATTTTTACGTTTAATCAACTGTTTAACGATATACTTAAATAATACTTAATTAAAAAAAAAAAAAAAAAGTTCGGGAGAGTGGATTTGAACCCCGACCCAGCCGGCAAAAGAGAGTTTCCGCAGCTGGCGAGTAGAGCCGGCCGCCGCCAGTTCAAATGACGCACGGCAGCTCCACTGTGTTGGGTCGCTCAACGCTCGAGGCGGATGGGCGTCTCAGACTCCCATCGTTTGGTCTGTCACGCGCCTATCTCTGAGGCTTCCAGAGCTCAATGTTCCATTGAACTCTATCGATACTATTTTTGGGAGTATAGCGAGTCAACTTTGGAAGTATGAGAGCACGAACAATCATTGAAGTTGTATACTACTATTATGGATCTTTAGGACTCCCATTCTGGTATTTTCAGAGTTCAACACTAATTGGACGTATGAAACGTATAAACTTTGGTGCTTTCTGATAGCCAAACTTCTTTCAGTGTATGTGACACAAAGTATACGTTAGCATTTTGAGAAATTTAAAAGTTATCCAAGATTTATCATAAAAAATCTATGTTGTCAAATGGTTTTTTTATTAATTATATTGGCCCTGTATTGTAGAATAGTAGAAAATTTTCAATTTGTACGATACCTTTTGAGAAATTTAAAAGTTATCTAATATTTGCATTAATATTCTATGTTCTAAATTTGAGTTTTATTAATTATATTGGCCGTATATTGTACAATAGTTAAAAGTGTTTCAAAGTATACGTTAGCATTTTGAGAAATTTAAAACTAATCCAAGATTTTTCATAAAAAATCTATGTTGTCAAATGGTTCTTTATTAACTATATTGGGCCTATATTGTAGAATAGTAGAAAATTTTCAATTTGTACGATACCATTTGAGAAATTTAAAAGTTATCTAATATTTGCATTAATATTCTATGTTCTAAAATTGAGTATTATTAATTATATTGGCCGTATATTGTAGGATAGTTGCAAGTTTTTTAAAATATATAATAGCTTTTGAAAAATTTTAATGTTATCTAAGATTTGCATAAATAATCCATGTTGTAAAATTGATTTTTATTAAATAAATTCGCCATATATTGTAGAATAGTTAAAAGTTTTTCAAAATATATGATAGCTTTTCAGAAATTTAATAGTCATCTGAGATTTGCATAAATAATGTATGTTGTAAAATTGGTTTGTATTAATTATATTGGCCCTATATTGTAGAATAGTTGAAAGTCTTTTAAAATATATGATAGGTTCCAAGAAATTTAAAAGTTATCTAAGATTTGCATAAATAATCCATGTTGTAAAATTGATTTTTATTAATTATATTGACCCTATATTGTAGAATAGTTAAAATTTTTTCAAAATATACCATAGCTTTTGAGAAATTTAAAAGGTGTGTGAGATATGGAAAAATAATCAATGTTTAAAATTGGTTTTTATTAATTATATTGGCCCAATTTTGTAGAATAGTTGAATGTTTTTAAGTTTGTACGATAGCTCTTGAGAAATTTAAAAGTCATCTGAGATTTACGTAAATAATCGATGTTATAAAATTAGTTTTTATTAATTATATTGGCCCCATTTTGTAGAATAGTTGAATGTTTATAAGTTTGTACGATAGCTTTTGAGAAATTTATAAGTCATCTGCGATTTACATTAATAATATATGTTTTAAAATTGAGTTTTTTAATTATATTGGCCGTATATTGTATAATTGTTAAAAGTCTTTAAAAGTATACGTTAGCATTTTGAGAAAGATAAAAGTTGTCCAATAGTTCGCATAAATAATCTATCTTCTAAAATTGAGTTTTATTAATTATATTGGCCCTATATCATAGAATTGTTAAAAATCTTTCAAAGTGTACGTTAGCTATTCAGAAATTTAATAGTCATCTGAGTTTTGCATAAATAGTCTATGTTGTCAAATTGATTTTTATTCAATAAATTAGCCATATATTGTAGAATAGTTAAAAGTTTAACAAAATATACGATAGCTTTTGAGAATTTTAAAAGTCATCTAAAATTTGCATAAATAATCTATGTTGTAAAATTGTATTTTATTAAATATATTGGCCCTATATTGTACAAAAGTTGAAATATTTTCAAAGTATACGTTAGCTTTATTGAAATTTAATATTTATCAAAGTTTTGCATACATAATCTATGTTGTAAAATGGGGTTTTATTAATTATTTTGGCCCTATATTGTAGAATAATTAAGAGTTTATTCACATATATCATAGGTTCCCAAAAATTTAAACGTTATGTAAGATTTTGCATGAATAATCTACGTAGTGAATTCGGTTTTTATTAATCATATTGGACCTATATTGTAGAATAGTTGAAAGTTTTTTCAAATATATCATAGGTTCCGGCAATTTTAAAAGTTATCTAAGATTTGCATTAATAATCTATGTTGTAAAATTGGTTTTTATTAATTAAATTTGCCCTATATTGTAGAGTAGTTGAAAGTTTTTCAAACTATACGTTAGCTTTATTAATATTTAATAGTTATCAAAGAATTGCATACATAATCTATGTTGTAAAATTGGGTTTTATTAATTATATTGGCCCTATATTGTAGAACAGTTAAAAGTTTATCAAAATATACGATAGCTTTTGAGAATTTTAAAAATCATCTAAAATTTGCAATAATAATCTATGTTGTATATTTGATTTTTTTAATTATATTGGCGCCATATTGTAGAGTAGTTGAAAGTTTTTTAAAATATATGATAGCTTCCGACAAATTTAAAAATTATCTAAGATTTGCATAAATAATCTATGTTGTAAAATTTGTTTTTATTAATTACATTGGCTCTTTATTGTAGAATAGTTGAATATTTTCAAAATATACGATAGCTTTTGAAAGTTAATAGTTATCAACGATTTGCATACATAATCTATGTTGTAAAATGGATTTTTATTATTTATTTTGGCCGTATATTGTAGAATAATTGAAAGTTTTTTCAAATATATGATAGCTACCGAGAAATTTAAAAGTTATCTAATTTTTGCATAAATAGTCTATGTTGTCAAATTGATTTTAATTAAATAAATTCGGAATATATTGTAGAATAGTTCAAAGTTTTTCAAACTATACGTTAGCTTTATTGAAATTTAATAGTTATCAAAGATTTGCATAAATAATCTATGTTGTAAAATTGGTTTTTATTAATTATATTTGCCCTATACGGTAGAATAGTTGAAAGTTTTTTCAAATATATCACAGGTTCAGAAAAATTTAAAAGTTATCTAAGATTTGCATAAATAATCTATCTTGTAAAAATGGCTTTTAATAATTTAATTAGCCCTTTATTGTAGATTAGTTGAAATTTTTTCAAAATGTATGATAGATTTTGAGAAATTAAATCGTTCTCTACGATTTTTCGTAAATAATCTATGTTGTAAAATTGGTTTTTATTAATTATATTGGCACTATATTGTAGAATAGTTGAAAGTTTTTCAAACTATATGTCAGCTTTATTGAAACTTTATAGTTATCAAAGATTTGCATACATAATCTATGTTGTAAAATTGGTTTTTATTAATTATATTGGTCCTATATTGTAGAATAGTTGAAAGTTTTTCAAACTATATGTCAGCTTTATTGAAACTGTATAGTTATCAAAGATTTGCATACATAATCTATGTTGTAAAATTGGTTTTTATTAATTATATTGGTCCTATATTGTAGAATAATTGAAAGATTTTTCAAATATATGATAGCTACCGAGAAATTTAAAAGTTATCTAATTTTTGCATAAATAGTCTATGTTGTCAAATTGATTTTAATTAAATAAATTCGGCATATATTGTAGAATAGTTCAAAGTTTTTCAAACTATACGTTAGCTTTATTGAAATTTAATAGTTATCAAAGATTTGCATAAATAATCTATGTTGTAAAATTGCTTTTTATTAATCACATTGGCTCTTTATTGTAGAATAGTTGAATATTTTCAAAATATACCATAGCTTTTGAGAAAGTTAATAGTTATCAACGATTTGCATACATAATCTATGTTGTAAAATTGGTTTTTATTAATTATATTTGCCCTATACGGTAGAATAGTTGAAAGTTTTTTCAAATATATCACAGGTTCAGAAAAATTTAAAAGTTATCTAAGATTTGCATAAATAATCTATCTTGTAAAAATGGCTTTTAATAATTTAATTAGCCCTTTATTGTAGATTAGTTGAAATTTTTTCAAAATGTATGATAGATTCTGAGAAATTAAATTGTTCTCTAAGATTTTGCGTAAATAATCTATGTTGTAAAATTGGTTTTTATTAATTATATTGGCACTATATTGTAGAATAGTTGAAAGTTTTTCAAACTATATGTCAGCTTTATTGAAACTGTATAGTTATCAAAGATTTGCATACATAATCTATGTTGTAAAATTGGTTTTTATTAATTATATTGGTCCTATATTGTAGAATAATTGAAAGTTTTTTCAAATATATGATAGCTACCGAGAAAATTAAAAGTTATCTAATTTTTGCATAAATAGTCTATGTTGTCAAATTGATTTTAATTAAATAAATTTGGCATATATTGTAGAATAGTTAAAAGTTTTTCAAACTATACGTTAGCTTTATTGAAATTTAATAGTTATCAAAGATTTGCATAAATAATCTATGTTGTAAAATTGCTTTTTATTAATTACATTTGCTCTTTATTGTAGAATAGTTAAAAGTTTATCAAAATATACGATAGCTTTTGAGAAAGTTAATAGTTATCAACGATATGCATACATAATCTATGTTGTAAAATTAATTTTTATTAATTATTTTGGCCGTATCTTGTAGAATACTTGCAAGTTTTTCAAAATGTTTGATAGATTCCGCGAAATTAAAACGTTCTCTAAGATTTTGCATAAATAATCTATGTTGTAATATTGGTTTTTATTAATTATATTGGCCCTATATTGTAGAATAATGAAGAGTTTATTCAAATATATCATAGGTTCCCAAAAATTAAAAGTTATGTAAGATTTTGCATGAATAATCTACGTAGTGAATTCGGTTTTTATTAATCATATTGGACCTATATTGTAGAATAGTTGCAAGTTTTACAAAATATACTATAGCTTTTGAAAAATTTAAAAGTTATCTAAGATTTGCATAAATAATCTATCTTGTAAAATTTGTTTGTATTAATTATATTGGCCCTATATTGTAGAACAGTTAAAAGTTTATCAAAATATACGATAGCTTTTGAGAATTTTAAAAATCATCTAAAATTTGCAATAATAATCTATGTTGTAAAATTGATTTTTATTAATTATATTGGCGCCATATTGTAGAATAGTTGAATATTTTAAAAATATACGATAGCTTTTGAGAAATTTAATAGTTATCAAATATTTGCATACATAATCTATGTTGTAAAATTTGTTTTTATTAATTACATTGGCTCTTTATTGTAGAATAGTTGAATATTTTCAAAATATACGATAGCTTTTGAGAAAGTTAATAGTTATCAACGATTTGCATACATAATCTATGTTGTAAAATGGATTTTTATTAATTATTTTGGCCGTATATTGTAGAATACTTGCAAGTTTTTCAAAATGTTTGATAGATTCCGCGAAATTAAAACGTTCTCTAAGATTTTGCATAAATAATCTATGTTGTAATATTGGTTTTTATTAATTATATTGGCCCTTTATTGTAGAATTGTTGAAAGTTTTTCAAACTATACCTTAGCTTTTGAGAAATTTAATAGTTATCAAAGATTTGCATACATAATCTATGTTGTAAAATTTGTTTTTATTAATTATATTTGCCCTATACGGTAGAATAGTTGAAAGTTTTTTCAAATATATCACAGGTTCAGAAAAATTTAAAAGTTATCTAAGATTTGCATAAATAATCTATCTTGTAAAAATGGCTTTTAATAATTTAATTAGCCCTTTATTGTAGATTAGTTGAAATTTTATCAAAATGTATGATAGATTCTGAGAAATTAAATCGTTCTCTAAGATTTTGCGTAAATAATCTATGTTGTAAAATTGGTTTTTATTAATTATATTGGCACTATATTGTAGAATAGTTGAAAGTTTTTCAAACTATATGTCAGCTTTATTGAAACTGTATAGTTATCAAAGATTTGCATACATAATCTATGTTGTACAATTGGTTTTTATTAATTATATTGGTCCTATATTGTAGAATCATTGAAAGTTTTTTCAAATATATGATAGCTACCGAGAAATTTAAAAGTTATCTAATTTTTGCATAAATAGTCTATGTTGTCAAATTGATTTTAATTAAATAAATTCGGCATATATTGTAGAATAGTTAAAAGTTTTTCAAAATATACGTTAGCTTTATTGAAATTTAATAGTTATCAAAGATTTGCACAAATAATCTATGTTGTAATATTGGTTTTTATTAATTATATTGGCCCTTTATTGTAGAATTGTTGAAAGTTTTTCAAACTATACCTTAGCTTTTGAGAAATTTAATAGTTATCAAAGATTTGCATACATAATCTATGTTGTAAAATTGGTTTTTATTAATTATATTTGCCCTATATGGTAGAATAGTTGAAAGTTTTTTCAAATATATGACAGGTTCAGAAAAATTTAAAAGTTATCTAAGATTTGCATAAATAATCTATCTTGTAAAAATGGCTTTTAATAATTTAATTAGCCCTTTATTGTAGATAAGTTGAAATTTTTTCAAAATGTATGATAGATTCTGAGAAATTAAAATGTTCTCTAAGATTTTGCGTAAATAATCTATGTTGTAAAATTGGTTTTTATTAATTATATTGGCACTATATTGTAGAATAGTTGAAAGTTTTTCAAACTATATGTCAGCTTTATTGAAACTGTATAGTTATCAAAGATTTGCATACATAATCTATGTTGTAAAATTGGTTTTTATTAATTATATTGGTCCTATATTGTAGAATAATTTAAAGTTTTTTCAAATATATGATAGCTACCGAGAAATTTAAAAGTTATCTAATTTTTGCATAAATAGTCTATGTTGTCAAATTTATTTTAATTAAATAAATTCGGCATATATTGTAGAATAGTTAAAAGTTTTTCAAAATATACGTTAGCTTTATTGAAATTTAATAGTTATCAAAGATTTGCATAAATAATCTATGTTGTAAAATTCGGTTTTATTAATCATATTGACCCTATATTGTAGAATAATTTAAAATTTTTTAGTTTGTACGACAGAATTTGCGAAATTTAAAAGTTATCTAAAATTTTGCATAAATAATCTATGTTGTAATATGGGTTTTTATTAATTATTTTGGCCGTATATTGCAGAATACTTGCAAGTTTTTCAAAATGTTTGATAGATTCCGCGAAATTAAAACGTTCTCTAAGATTTTGCATAAATAATCTATGTTGTAATATTGGTTTTTATTAATTATATTGGCCCTTTATTGTAGAATTGTTGAAAGTTTTTCAAACTATACGTTAGCTTTATTGAAATTTAATAGTTATCAAAGATTTGCATAAATAATCTATGTTGTAAAATTGCTTTTTATTAATTAGATTGGCTCTTTATTGTAGAATAGTTGAATATTTTCAAAATATACCATAGCTTTTGAGAAAGTTAATAGTTATCAACGATTTGCATACATAATCTATGTTGTAAAATTGATTTTTATTATTTATTTTGGCCGTATATTGTAGAATACTTGCAAGTTTTTCAAAATGTTTGATAGATTCCGCGAAATTAAAACGTTCTCTAAGATTTTGCATAAATAATCTATGTTGTAATATAATTGAATGTAATTAATTATATTGGTTTTTATTAATTATATTGGCCCTTTATTGTAGAATTGTTGAAAGTTTTTCAAACTATACGTTAGCTTTTGAGAAATTTAATAGTTATCAAAGATTTGCATACATAATCTATGTTGTAAAATTGATTTTTATTATTTATTTTGGCCGTATATTGTAGAATACTTGCAAGTTTTTCAAAATGTTTGATAGATTCCGCGAAATTAAAACGTTCTCTAAGATTTTGCATAAATAATCTATGTTGTAAAATTGGTTTTTATTAATTAGATTGGCTCTTTATTGTAGAATAGTTGAATATTTTCAAAATATACCATAGCTTTTGAGAAAGTTAAT
This sequence comes from Gastracanthus pulcherrimus, assembly GCA_949152435.1. Lineage (NCBI taxonomy): Eukaryota > Metazoa > Arthropoda > Insecta > Hymenoptera > Pteromalidae > Gastracanthus > Gastracanthus pulcherrimus. The sequence continues at coordinate 120,143,355 of OX424574.1, forward strand.
AGTTATCAACGATTTGCATACATAATCTATGTTGTAAAATTGATTTTTATTATTTATTTTGGCCGTATATTGTAGAATACTTGCAAGTTTTTCAAAATGTTTGATAGATTCCGCGAAATTAAAACGTTCTCTAAGATTTTGCATAAATAATCTATGTTGTAATATTGGTTTTTATTAATTATATTGGCCCTTTATTGTAGAATTGTTGAAAGTTTTTCAAACTATACGTTAGCTTTTGAGAAATTTAATAGTTATCAAAGATTTGCATACATAATCTATGTTGTAAAATTGGTTTTTATTAATTATATTTGCCCTATACGGTAGAATAGTTGAAAGTTTTTTCAAATATATCACAGGTTCAGAAAAATTTAAAAGTTATCTAAGATTTGCATAAATAATCTATCTTGTAAAAATGGCTTTTAATAATTTAATTAGCCCTTTATTGTAGATTAGTTGAAATTTTTTCAAAATATATGATAGATTCTGAGAAATTAAATTGTTCTCTAAGATTTTGCGGAAATAATCTATGTTGTAAAATTGGTTTTTATTAATTATATTGGCACTATATTGTAGAATAGTTGAAAGTTTTTCAAACTATACGTTAGCTTTTGAGAAAGTTAATAGTTATCAACGATTTGCATACATAATCTATGTTGTAAAATGGATTTTTATTAATTATTTTGGCCGTATATTGTAGAATACTTGCAAGTTTTTCAAAATGTTTGATAGATTCCGTGAAATTAAAACGTTCTCTAAGATTTTGAATAAATAATCTATGTTGTAATATTGGTTTTTATTAATTATATTGGCCCTTTATTGTAGAATTGTTGAAAGTTTTTCAAACTATACGTTAGCTTTTGAGAAATCTAAAAGTTATCTAAGATTTGCATAAATAATCTATCTTGTAAAATTGGTTTTTAATAATTAAATTAGCACTTATAACGCGGTGAGAAGCTTTTTAATTTTCTCCGCGTTGCTCACGCTCGACTAATATATCAAAGGCCGATTTCGAGACGAAATCCTGCCATGACTGCGAGAGGAGTCTCTCCACCTTGCGTTCTGAATCATAGTAGCTTAGAAAAATATACGGTGTAGATTCGATCTAATTTTTTAGGAAACACAAAACACCTTTTTTTACGGCGGAAATCTGGCGCCAGTCATCATCAAACGCTCATCAATAGCTGTGTCCCGCTGCCTCTCGAAGGGAACGAGCCCAGGCACGCCTGAAACGTTCACTAAGACCCTCGCCGTATAGTATCATCGCAACGAGCGTCACCGTCGGCCGCCAGCATTAGCTACAAGTTAAGTAAATCTTCGAAGAACACAGCTACTCGCTGCTTACTCTGTCTCTCTCAGTTCTAAGCATCTGCCTGGTAAGGCAAAATACTCCATAGTGTAGAATCTTATTTTTCTTTCCAAGGGCGTACGGCAATTACGTAAGATCCCACGGACTATTGCCAGGCAATGTACTATAGGCATCTCTATATACAATGTCTCCTAACTTCTCCCCCAGCGAACATGGAAATTTCCAGTGCCCTACGCAATACGATTGTTACAGCATCAGGCGATTTCGGGGAGAAGAAGACCAGTGGCGATAACGAGAGATTCCAACCTGACGTGAGGGTTGCTCTCAAATCAGAGAGCCTGGCGACGACGAGAAGTCACCAATCAGAGGCAGCGACGTGGAAAGCAGGTCCAAGGCCGCGGTCTTCGAGCCGGCAGCGAACTCAGACTCGCCAGACTCTTCTCCGGCTTCCCGGGCGACACCTTCCTGGCCACTGGACTTCATCCAACATCCGCACCGCGAGTCCCTTCTGGACTTTGATATTTTTTTCTTGTGTTTAGTCGAATAATTTTTAATTTTTTTATACAAATTGTATTTTTTTGTAAATTAGATTTAATTTTTTTTGTATAGCTTCTCCCCGAACCACTTCGTGTGACTGCACTACTCGCTTCAGCCTCCATGCCATCGACGAGAAGGACACTAAGCTAAGTCACCACGTTTTTATGCCTAATATTGGCCAGTAATTCGACGCCGGGTTGCCTTTCCAGCCCCGGGCGTATAATAGATTTTTTTCATACAATTTTATTGACACAATTTTTTATAAAATTAATTAAATTTAAATTAAGACTAGCTTTAAGGAATAGTAAAAGTAGAAAAATTAGATACGTTAAATTTAGTACAGTTTAGAGATAAAAAGTAAGATTCAGAATTATGGTGGATGTAGCGTTAATTTCTTTGGCAAATTTCTGTAAAATTGTACTTTGGTTCAAAATTTGAATTTTGTTAACTCACGGAAAAACTTTGTTACATTCAACGAGGTGGCTCGTGGGAGACTCGATAAATGTTATTGTATAAAATCTACAGCGTGTTCTCCCACTCGCATAAGTTCTCCGTGAAATAAAAGGCACTGCATTCATTTTAAATCTAAATGTAGAGATTATACTATTTTTTTTTGTTGCCTCACTCCTATGTGCATATCTGTTTGAACAAGCTTCACCTTTGTTTTCGCGTGTAAAGGTGAGATAAAAGTAAGGAAGCTGTAACCGTCGAGACCCCACAACTCTCCGCCTGTAGAAACAACTCTTAGCTAGCCGTGTCGAAGTGTGAAGACTAAAAGTAGTTAATATAAATTAGAACTCCCTTTCGGGGAAGAAGCAAATAATAAATTCAATGAATATGACGAGGGGTACTGCTCATCACCCTCTCCCTCGCCTTTCTCGACGGCGGCTGGAACTTCTTCTGCGCCTGATGTCTCGGCGACTGGGAGCGGTGTCCTTCTGCCCGATGTCACGGTAGACAGGGACGAGCTTGATGCGTCCCTCAGCCCGGCGTCTCCCGTTTCTGACGGTGCGCCTAACTCCTTGGAGCCTTCAATTGGCTCGCCGAGTGGAACCGGGAGTTTCTTATCTTTACTTTTTCAAATTCTCTTCAGTCCCACTCCTACGGATGAGGACCGACTACTTTGCTCCCTATCTATAATTGACTCTGGACCCGTCACTCGGCTTGCATACCCTATTTGCTGTGAATATATGTTTCGACCTATATTCATGTGCAAAAATGGGCACGCAGTTTGCTCGTATTGTTGGTCTCGAGTTTTTTTTTGCTCGGTGTGCCGAAGTGACATAAGCTCCACCCAAAACTTCGCTCTTGAGGCCTTAAGCGACATGAATCCTTATTCATGTAGGTTTCAATACTATGATTGTCCAACCACTCCTACTCCTGATGCGTGGTCAACGCATACTGATTCCTGTTCTTTTGCCCCTTCCCGTAATCCGAGTTCCCTTGATTCCGACGGAAGCATTATCACTTTGGATTTTGATCTGGATTAGGTGATGATTTAATCCGTATCTATATCTATACATATATGCAAACATATAAATATTATATAAATATTCATCATAATACGCTTACTAATACATTATAATTAACATTTGCACATTAGTTTCTTTATTTCGGATGCCTTTGCGTCCGAGGGCCGCGGCCAAAAAAGAAAAAAAAGTATATATAATAATTTTTGTTTTAGGTATCTTTAATGCACATTTCGAAATTATTATGTTATATTCTGACACATTTCTAGGTTTTCAGTCTCTGCTTTATTGATATTATGTACGGTCATGATTGCATTAATGTACTACTATTTCTGTCATTTATATACTCGTTATATATTCATTATATTGCTGTTATATTTTGGCCTCACCTTGTAGATTCGTCATGTGAGTTTACCTGGTCTTCTGCCTTTTTTACTTTGTTATAGCCTACTGTCTTAATATCATCTCCCATCTTTATTGTAACGTTATGATGTTTGTTGTCTACCTTAATAATTTCGTAGCGCCTTAGGTATTCGTCATCGAATTTGCCCATTTGGGGTTTCTGGATTAGATATACTATCTCGCCCTCATGAAAGTGTTTCACGTTTAATTTCCGGTCGTAATAGTGCTTCTATCGGTATTTAGATTGCACTAAATTCATTGCTGCTAATGTTTGTAATTGACTCAAAATTTTCGGCTAGGTCCGATAGGTAGTCGTCGTAGGTAGTTAATTGTTCTCTAGGTGGAAAACTAGATGGAGTGCGAGAACGTGTTCCACATACAAGCTGATGAGGTGTATATCCCGAACTGTCATGGATGGTTGTGTTGTATGCGTGTTGGGCTAGAGGTATCCATTCTTCCCAGGCATCACGACGTCCTTGAGCGTAGCTCTTAATGTATTCCGTGAGCGTGTGGTGCACTCTTTCGATGCTTCCGTTTGATTGGGAGTAGTAAGCAGTAGTGTTATATTTCTTGATTTTAAACATACGAGCGAATTCTTCTAAGGTGTGACTTAAAAAATGTGTACCTTGATCCGTTAAGATGGCAGCGGGTGGGCCAAAGTAACATATTAATATGGTTACTATTGCACGTGATACTTCTTTAGCGGTGGCTTGGTGAAGCGGAATCAAAATAATATATTTCGTAACTGCATCGTGAGGATGTATCTGCGTTCTGATTCGGCGGGGTCTAACGGTCCGTAAAAATCCATTGAGATGTTATCGAAGGGCTGCGATAGCGTATCCGTTATAAGCATCGGTAATCTTGTTTTATACGCACTAGTTTTTTGGATTGATAGGTCAAGCATCCATTTACAAACTGTCTGACGTCCGCTTGCATGTGTTTCCAATAATAGTTTTGTGCCAGGCGATCGTAGGTTTTGTTTATGCCCTTGTGCCCTCCAATAGATGACTCATGATATTCCTTAATTATATAAAATCTGTCTTCTGTTTTGGGTATTTGAAGATTGTTTAGAAAGCATAGCATTACTAGCGACATTCCTTTAAATAGCCGGTTGCATTGTTCAATAAAATATGTCCAGCTAGTAAGTGACAACATGCTTAGGTCACGTATAATGCCAAATGAGTTAATGCTAAATTTCTTCAGAATGCTTCCTAATGTCTTGATGCACTAATTGACGTTTGGCCGTAATGCTCTGTCATCAATGTTTTGTTTTACCACTACACCAAACATTTTGAAATTCTTGCAATCAGTGACTAGTATTTCTCCCACTTTTCCTTTTTTAGTATCTAACTCTTCTAAGTGTATGTATTCACTTTGTAATAGTGCATCTATTATTTCTGATTCAAGATACGTGTCTACTGATAGCAAATATACAAGGTTTTTATGATATGCAATGGGGTGTGTATTCATCACCTTCACTTGCGTGAAGGATGGTATCAAATTTTGATCCAATGGTAACTGAGGTGGTTTTCTATAAGACGGTCGAGCGTCGGCTACTAGGTAGCGGTTGAGAGCTTCACCTCTCTCTGTATTACCTACTTCGGGCACTGTATCGGTTGCGGAGGCGGGTTTCTCTCTTACGGTAAATGTTTCGTGCACGGGACGTTGACTGTAGGGTATGTAAAGCGTAAAATGAGTAAATGCATCCGAAAGGTGTAGGTGTATTTATGGAAGATTTCTAGCCGCTTTAAAATGAGCGTTAATTGTTGTTACATTAGTAAGCGGATAATGCACACAAACGTTAATGTTGTATGTTTTTGAAAATACGTATATACAATCCACGTTTGCATATTCGTTTTCTGAAGTCAGTATTCTTTCAGCCTCCTGTGGGCTACCGCAGTCTCTCAAGGCTGGTGACCGTAGAAGGTGCCGCCTTAGGTATCGCACGTGCCCTTCCATACCGCAGATTTTCATTATCAAAAACAGTTTCCGGTGGATCATCTGGAATATCTGTATCATGTATTAAACGAGCGTGTGGTACGACACAGCTTTTTCGTTGTTCGTTTACTGAAAAGCGTGCGGCTAAAGCGTCGAGGATGAGTGGGTCGATTTCGTTAGTAATGTCCTCTCCTTCAGGTTCAAAAATGGGTTATGACTCTTCTAACTCTACTTCTCTTGGTGTTAGTTCTGTTGCAGGATCGTTATCCCAAAACCAAAATGGAATGGTTCCGAAAGAGTTACTAAGGTTTTTAAATGCGGATACATCTGGGTTTTGTGAGGAATTGTTCAGTTCCTTGGATGTACCGGCAGTTGTGTCAGCCTCTTGAAGATTTATTTGTAAGCTGGACGTGTCTTCTATATTTAATTCCTGCACGCCTAGTATGAACCTTGTGTTTAGTTTATCCCCTTCACCTTTTGAGGTTCCTTTCTTCTGGGGTGACGGCGTTTTTCCTGTTGCCTTATGCGTAGTACGGTTTTTAGTTGGAAGGGGGGATTTCGATTTCTCCTGCCCTTGAGAGAAACAAAACGTGGACTGAAAGGTTGGTTCCCCTATGTTTGATTGAACGCTATCGGGGGAAATATTTATTAGAGTATGTTCGCTTTCACCCTTAGACGCGAGGGTAGTTGATGATGTATTCGATAAATCTGGATGGTATAATGTCCCTACACTTCCTGTTGCCTTAGTAGTAGTTGTGCTGTCAATGGAATTGACCGCTTCCTTATAATTGGTTGGTTAGCGTTTCGTCGGCCAGGTAAAGGGCTCTTTTGAAGGGCTGCCTTTTTCAAGTTGTCTGGAAGTTCGTCTATTAATGCAGATACTTCGGATAGGCGGTTTTTATATGTTATCTTAGCCTTATCTTCGATATTTTCGCTTTTTTCGGGTTCGGACTGGTTCCCAGCTTGATCAATGATGTCGGACTATTCTGTTGGCTTAGCAGGTGTTCCCGCAGCTGGTTCTTCGGCAATTGTCTCTTTCGTCATAAGTATGCGTCCAGGTGGATTATTCTCGACATAATTATCCTCCTTTTCTTGCTGCTCCGCAAGTTCATATAATTTGATTCTTTGTAGTTCTGAATTTTCTTCCCCTTCTTCCAATACAGGGTTGCATGATAAGGCATCCGCATTAGTGTTACTCTTTCCGGAGCGATATACAACATTGAATTCATATCCTCTTAACTGGACCTTAAGGCGGTTAAATCGCAGGGCAGCCTTTTTAGTTACGTGAAAATGATTTAAGGGCTAGTGATCAGTTACGAGTGTGAATCTTTTACCTTAGAGAAAGGGCCTAAACTGGTCTTTTGCGAAAACGACGGCGAGAAGCTCTTGGTCGCAAGTGGGGTAGCGTAACTCTGATCCTCTCATACACTGTGAAGCATAGGCGCAGGGCTGGTGCTTCCCTATCTCTCCCTGACTTAAAATGGCCCCAACGGCGTAATCTGATGCGTCCGTGGTTACTACGAAGGGCTGGGTTAGGACGGGAGCATGCATCACAAGTTGTGAGCATAATAACTTGCGCAGAGTCTCAAAAGCTTCCTGTTGCTCCATGCCCCACTTAAATGCGATATTCCGCCGTAATAGATCGGATAAGGGTCTAGCTATTTTCGCAAACCATTTTACAAATCGTCGGTAGTATGATGCAAGGCTTAGAAATTGTTTAACGTTTTTCGCGGTTATTGGTACAAGATAGTCTTGAACGGCCTTGATTTTGTTAGGATCCGGTTTAATATTTCCTCCTCCTGCAATGATACCCAAGACGGTCGCTTCCCTTCGTAGAAATAGGCATTTCGTGGGTTCTATTGTTAGGTACGCTTCTTCGAGTCGTTTCATAAGACGTCTGAATCTTTTCCAATATTCTTCTAAGTTGCTAGCGAACACGATTATGTCGTTTAGGTACACATAGAGCTCATAACCTTGAAGTCCCGAGAGTACGAGCGACATTAATCTCATGAACGTTGCGGGTCCATTTTTTAAACCCATAGCTAAACGCTTAAATTCATACGCGCCAAATGGACCGGAAAATGCAGTTTTGGGTGCTGATTCAGCATCCATAGAGATCTGGTGGAACCCCGCCTTAAGATCGATGTCCGTACAGTAGTTGTCTGTCGCAACACTGTCAATTATATCTGAAGTGAATGGCAGTGGAAAACAGTCAGCCTCTGTAATCTCGTCTAATTGTCGGAGAATAATATTGAGAATAATATGGTGACGTAGAGGACTGTATAATCCCTGCTTCTAACATTTCAGCTATTTGCCTTTGCATTTCCTCTTTAGTTACAGGAGGTTGGCGATACTGTTTTACGCGAATCGATATTGTGAACGCCGTACCTATCTTGTGTGTAATGCGCGTTGTTGCTTTAAGCTTTAACCCAAGCAGTCCATATAAATGTGGCATTTCACAAATAAATTCATGGACATGATCCCTTTTTTCCTCTCGAAGGCCGTTCAAATCAATCAATTCTAATACGCGGGTGGCTTGATTCTCGTTATTTCCGTCACTAAATAGCCTAAATATTTCAGTTGTGTCGTCGGGGCTGTCATTGGTATCGGTGGCGTCGCTATCAAAGTATTCGTCCTTAATGTTCATAATTTCACAAAGTTGGAGTTCTACCTCTGGGGTAGTAATTTCGATGGGCTCATCACTAGTATTAATGCATATCGCATAAGCCTTACCGTTATGGTTCTCGGCTACAAAATTCCCGAATAATACATCGGATCCCATATCATGCACACGAGCGTAAATAACCTGCCACGTTCGCCGAGGAGTCACAAAAACTTCACTTTTTATGAAAGGGATTGAAAAATCCTGAAATTCGAATCCTTGCCGTTCTAGGCTAGCAGTACCCTTATGATCTTCTTCGATTGGGAAATAATTTCCTACAACTTGCTCCTCGCACAGTAACCCATTGATCATTATATGTATGCGAGCTAGGGTATAACATTCACCGGAGGTGACTCCGCGTATTCTTAGTTTGTGACCTTAACTCGATTATTGGCGGTCTCCTTCCTGCGGAGATGAGTTGAACCTGGACTGTACGTATGTACTCGTCGGATTCGGAGTGGGGAGTCGTTTGCTCAACATCGCTTGTTGACGTTGAGCGCCTTGCGAGTTTAAATTACGGTCATAATAAGTGCCGCTTTGTATCTGGTTATTCTATTGACGATGATTGTCGCGTCCGCGATCATTATGATTACTGCGATAATCATTACCCCTTTGGTTGTTATTATGATTGTACGTTCTGTTGTCCCGACTATCGATCCGTCAATAATCATTACGATTTCGATCATCCTTCCACCGGTAGGTGTTACGATTGTGATAGCGATTTTTTTTGGCAACAGTTGTTGTTATTATTGTTGTTATTGTATCCTTGAAGACGATCGTTATAGTTTCTATTAGAAATTTTACCGCGAGGATTTTGAAATGTTACATTATTGTTCCTATTACCATTAATTTTGGCGATCGGTCGTATTAATTCTGAATTTAATTTATATTTCGTTACTTCTCCGTTTTGAATAGCTTGCGTAAGCGAGTTACAGTCCCCACGTATATGGCCTCGTATCTTGCAGTAGTCGAGGTATCGGGTGTTATAGTTTTTCTTCCTACATTCGAATGTAAGGTGATCCGTCCCGTGGCACTGCTGACACGTTTCCGCGACGGTGGCTCGGAATACAGGGACAGCGAATGGTTGCACCTTATCCATCGTCAGTACTAGATCATCCGATAGATTGTCGGGAGAATGTACGTCTGGCGTGGTAGAAAAAAATTTACACGTGGTCGACGAAATTTGCGTTGTAGCTGTCTACTGTTGCCGAGCACTCGACTTATTTTCCAATTTTACAGCCGTGGCTATAGCCTCTCGCAAGGTAAGGGTTTTTTCAGATCGTACTTGATGCTGGAGGTCCCCTAATAATTCCAAAAGGAATTGATTGAGGACCTCACTATCTGCCTTCTCCTTGAAAACCAGTCGAACTCCCGAAGTGAGATCGTTCGTCGTGTCATAAATATTTAGTAATCGGTTATGGAGAATCTACATGTTTAGACCGAAAGCACCGGCGCTCTCCCTTGGTTTTTGTCTGATCGTTTTTTTTTCCATTAAAACTTTATCGACGTTACCTTCTCCGCTGTTTTGGATCGTGAGGTCGTCAAGTAAACGTTTTAGAGTATCATACTGTGTTATCCATGACGCGTATCGCTCCGCGGCATGCCCGCGAAGTTTTGAAGAAAGCGCATTAAGGACCCAGAGTTCCGATCGAAGACCGAATTCTTCGATTACGTCATTTCATGCTTTACTGAAGGCTGCCAGCATATCGGGGTTACCGTCATAGGTCGGAATAAGATTTATGGCTCGTTGCAAGGAAAATTTCCACATATTGTAATTTGACGGTCTCCGGGAAAGAGAGAGACCTGATTCCGCGAGCGCTTCCCATGTAGGATTAAGCTGAGGGGGTTCTAGAGATGGCTCGAGAGAGGGTTGTCGTGCGTTCGAGTTATTAAGAGAGGGTTTACGCTTTTCCCTCCAGTTCCTATCTGCTGAGAAATAGGATGAGGGTTAGGTCTGTCGGCTGGCTGCGTGTATCCGTTATTGCAGATCTTCGTGGACTCGTGTCTAACTCCTCCACTAAACATGTCGGCGTAATTAGGTCGTGGGTCCCGTGTAAAAATTTCGCTCGTGACTATATTTGGGAGTCCTATCAAATGACCATGTGCATATATAGCGCTCGCTCTTGGATCGTAGTATTACATCTATGAATTATACATATCCCAGGGGAAAGCAAAGGGACAGAATGCTGGTGGGTGCATCATTGGCGTGAAATGTGCGTAACACCGGCCAACAGATGCCGCGTTACCGCGCCAGAGTAATATATAGTTCCCGGTATAGGTTTTGTGTCATAGAGCGGTGTTCGGAAGGGATTCACATATGCGTGGGGAGCGGGTTCAGTCGTCATGTCAGTAAAAGGGTGGGTTCCCTTTCTTATAGGTTCGGTTGGGTTTCTTTTAGACGTGGCGCCTTCTTTGCCATTATGATAGAAGGCGTTATTCCTATGTGAGGTATTCCCTATGGCGCCTAGTGTACGCTATGAAGGACTGAATCTCACTGAGCGCGCGGCGATCCACCCGGCGCACCGAACACAACGGGGGCCGCGTCTATGCCAGCTGGAATGGTTCCCGGCGCTAAGTACATATGTTCACGCCTTGCTTGAATAATGGCGTCCCCTCGAAGAGCCAAATCGTCCTGAGTGCATAACAATCCTCTTGACGCGGTGGCTGCAACAGAGGTTGCGCCCATGTCTGCCTGGTTATTTCCCAGTACAGAGTAGAGATACGTTCATCCTGAAATGACGTTGCTTCGAAGAGATATGTCTCCCTGAGCGCGCATTGCTCTTTCCGGTGCAAAAGCTGCAATGTTCGTTGAGCCCAAGCAAGCCTGAGCGTCACCCGGGGTCGAGTACGGGTATTCGCTCCCTTATCGTATATGGGCGTCACTTCGATGGGATAGGTTTTCCTGAGCACGTGTCACTTCTTCCGGCGCATGGGCTGCAACGTTCTTTGCGCCCGAGCAAGCTCGAGCGTCACCGGGCGTCGAGTATGGGTACTCGCGGCCTGATCGTATGTGTGCCTCGCTTTGAAGGGATAGGTTTCCCTGAGCGCGTGTCGCTTCTTCCGGCGCAATGGCTGCAACGTTCGTTGCGTCCGCGTAAGGCTGAGCGTCACCCGGCTTCGAGTATGGGTACTCGCGCCCTGACCGCGTAAAAACGTCGCTATAAGAGGAATTATTTCCTCGAGCTCCCGGCTCTTGATTTCGCGTGGAGTTTTGACTGTCGGTGTTTGTTGTACCCGAATGCGTCAGTCTCGGATTTACAATTGGGTCAGTATTCCAGGCTACGTCCTTATCGTAATCATGCAGGTCGTCTCGCATGCACGGAAACGATCGCAATGCTAGATTCCTTTCGTGTGTATTAACGGGTTCCAAAGCGAATCCGTGTGCGGCGGCCCGTTGATATTTTTCCTGAAATTCTGTGATGCGGAGATCTGTCCCAGACCCTTCTTCAGAGGAGGTCGAAAAAAAACTGGTCTAATCGAGAGTGTACTAAGGGGTCGTTGGCTTTAGGTATTTGAGACTAGTTAACCGGGATTGTACTTCATTGTGTAGATATGAAATAGTACTTGTTACGGGTGAACAAGGAGCCTGAGTGGAATTTGACAACGTTAAATCGGCGTATTCTAGAGCGGATTCAAGGTTCGCTTGGTCAGGATTCACAATCGCGTATTGTATACGGTTGTATGCCGTTCTGGCCTCCGGTATAAATGGTTTTATCGTTTGTTTTTTAATTGCTCCCTGTTGTTCGATTTATATTTAACATTTCACTTACGAGGACGATGATGAAGATGAAGAAGGTGCAAGTCATCCTTCCTGTCCTTCTTTCCTGTATCAAATTGTCCCAAGTCATACGAAAAACCACATGTTTTAAAAAAAAATCGCGTTAAGAGGAAGCCCGTTACTTTACTTACGAAAACCCCACACTTAGCACCAATGTAACGTTTTTAGGTTGTTGGGTCCTGGTTTCGCTCGTCACTAATCCGAAGATTAGTGACATGATTGTAAAGATGGCTTAAAATAATCACGTTTGGCTAGGTAGTTGATTGACTGGTTTATTCGTAGGAACAATTGTGACCTATAGAGAGAGAGAGACTAATAGAATAGTGTCGCGGCGCGGTCGTGTTTTTGCAGGTGCCGGTGAGGGTGAGAGAGCAAGTCCCGGCAGAGGGGTCGCTTATATACGCTGGGGTAGCACAACCCCTTCTAGCCCCAAGCGCGTGATGAGCTTCGGGGTGGCAGCCACGGTTAGTAACACCAAAAAGCCGAGTCGGCGTCCTTAGTGAGCTCGAGCTCATCGTGGAGTCGCGGAATGTAGAGTCAGTTCTAGTGCTAGGCTAATGTAATATGCCTGATATGTGCCACATGTGACAATATAATTTGTTGAATATTTTCCGTTTTTTTAATATTCCAATTTTTTTTCCAAATTATACTATTTTCAAATGCCAAATTCTCCAATTTATTCAAAAGTCCAATTTAATCACAATCTGTTCAAAAGTTTACAGATTTTCAAAATTTTCCAGTTTTCTCAAAATTGTCGTTTTTGCAAAATTGTCCTATTTTCTCAAAATTGTCTAATTTACTCAAATATTTTTAACTGGCTTCTAAAATTTCTAATTTTCTGAAAACTTTCTAACTTTTTTCAAAATTTTCCAAATGCTCTAATTTTTTCCAAATTCTCCAATTTGTTTAAAAGTTTACAATTTGTTAAAAGTTATCCAATTTTCTCAAAATTGTCCAATTTTCTCAAAATACCGTACGTGATGATAGTGAATATAATCAGTCCGTTTTCCGCAGCTAAGCGGGCTATATTATCGAGAGCAGCGTTAATATTTTGTATGATAAGCTCCGCATCTTTTAATTCACCTTAAAAGTAAACGCAAAGTCATCGGTATAAAGGTAGTACTTACAGAGACAGATGTTTGTTACATCATCGAGAAAAACAAGGGCCCAGGAAGGGATCCTTGTGGGACTCAACTAAGTCAAATATGATAGACCTTAATAGAAGCGCAAAGCCTTATGGGCGACTGATGCGCCCCAAGGGCTAGTAAGCACCTGATTACGCGCTGCGCGACAGTCGTTTTCCAAATGTTTCCAAGCGTTATGTAGGTAACAGGATAACTCTCAGCCGATAACATACCGGCAAGATCGATAAAAGTATGTGTTTAACAATTGTACATTGGAAACATGTCAGCTATAGTTTGTAATATTCGAAAAATATGTAGAAAACCTAAAAACATATAGTAGAACAAATTGTACTCAAAATTCCAAACCTTATCTACAAATGGGGGAGCAATTTATATATTAGATCCATTATTCAGCACTCGTCGGCAGCGATGGTCCTGTTGATAACGTATCTAACTCTTAATTTTTTAATGCGGGTTCAAATCCGTCGCAATGTTTTTTTTTTAAATTTATTATTGTGTATAGAAAATGTATATTACATTAGTATTCTTTAATATTTATGTTACTAAAATAAGTATTTTCAAATAAAGTGTATATTTATTTAACTGTATAATGTATTTAACATAATAATTGGTAGAGTTATGCCGATATGAAAATTTATTTCCCGTTGTTTTTTATTTTCCAAAATTTTATTGACTTATTTGGTACCTAAAATAGAAAATTTTTACTATTATATCGAGTTTTTGTAGCTCTATTGTAAATTATGCATAATTTTTCAATAAAAAGTGATTATATTATTAAAGTTTATTACGCACTAATTTTTGAAGCCGACATTTAAAAAAATTTGTACACTTTCTTGGTACCGTAACAAAAATGAAGCAATAGTTCAATAGCAATAGTAAATCTGCATGGAGAATTTTAAGAAACCAATGTTTAAAAATGTTTTAATTAAAACAGTATATTAAAAAACCTATGTTTTGTATACATATCTGTGAGTGAAAGACATAATGACATAAATTTGTTCATGGATAAATAGTAGATATGGTCACTATTCTTACGCATTCCTGATTTTTCGCATTTCTATGTAAAATCTATTTATTTATAAAATAAAGAGAGTGCGTGAACTGTCAGCATATCTATATATACAAATTTTTCAACATTATGGGTATGAGTTATACTTAAGATTTTGATCGTATCTCAGGATCCAGGCCTTATGAGATTAAAGTATGAGTGCGAAGCTTCATTTTTGCGTACGAGAAAACACTTCCCAATGCAACATTCGAATTTGTTTGATGGAGTTCAGACACTGTCCTTCTAAGTAAAGGTACCAAAATTATTCAAAACTTAATTTTCTAAAAAAGTTGACTTATGTCGTTATGCCAGATACCCACAGATATGAGACTGTGTGTCAAATTTTGTTATAAATATATTTGATGAATCTAATATAACTGTACTATGAGATAATCAATTATTTACATCAATTTGCTTATATTAAAAACAAAACATTACTATGACTTATGTATTTTTGAGCTTTGGTCAAAATTGAATTTAATGTAACAATTATGTAAGGAATCGGAAAAAAAATGTTTAAAAAATCAAATTTTATAGTATTTATTAAATAGTTATTGTAAATATTAATATTATATGTTTACATAATTCATATAAATAATATTATGATCCATATATGAATATAATCCAAACAATAATAACAGTATATTATCACTATAATGTTTTAATCAACGATCTCCCTGAGATCATTACAAGTAATACAAGTGTAAAAAGAGTTTGTAAGTTTTAAATTTAAATAGCATTTAAAAAGTCGCGAAGATGCTAGTCCGCGTGTGTTTACCGCCAATTAGTACTTTAATTAACAACAGAGCAGCCACGTGAAGGGAAGTCCTCGATTAATATCGTGATTTGCAGGCGATTCGCGCAGTTTGCGTACTTATTTTTCCAGATTTTCTAATTTTTGTGAGGTGTCTTTTCTTTATGAGTGATCTTTATTGCGAATCACGTTTAATTAGGTAATTCGCGTGCATCTTGCGCGGTTTTATACTTATTTTTCCAAGATTTTTTTCGTGACTTTTCTTTTTTGAGTAACTTTTTAAGCCGATCAATTACGTACAAGAACGTGATTAACGGACGTCTTTCACGGTTTTCATATTTATTTTACCGGGTTTTATTTATTTTTGTTACGCGTTTTTTATTTTTGAGTGTAATCGTTTTCATAAGTTTAAAAATGTCGAAGACAAATGTGTGTGCTTTTGACAATTGTGACAGTTCAAAGGTGAAGGATGCACCCTTGACCTTCGATCGGTTTCCTATCAGACATCATCACATGTAAGTAGATATTATCCCTTTTTACTAAAATGCTATATTTTATATATACGTACGATCGCAGTCGGCGACTAGACGAGCGTAACAATGGCCGGTGCATGTAACAATGCAGAACGGTCGGATAAGTACATGCTATTGCATGCGTGAGGGTGCATACGTAGCGGAGGCCGGGGTAAAGTGAGCCTCGGGGTAAAGTGAGCTTTCTCTATATTTCGACATAAATAAAACATTTATATTAATTTCACTTATATATCAAAATAATCTAAGTAAACAATGATTTTTAAATGCTTCGTGGTGCGAATAATCAGTTAATTAGTAAAAAATTTAACAATGAATTTTTGAGCCACTCGATATGATAATTTCTCATGTTTTGGTTTTTATGTTTTTTTATTTTATATTTATATAACATTTTTTGTTATATACTTAGTTTTAGCACACTAAAATTTCAATAAATATTTTTTTAATACAATAAGACAATATGTAAATCTCTTAAAAAACATTCTTACGTCGCATGTGCATTCGGGGCAAACTGACCAGGGTAAGGCGAGCTTATATAAACAATGTAAAAAAAAAGTGTAACCTCAAAGCGGCTCTACGGTTATGCCTGATAAATACATTTTGTAAAGCTTTAAACTTATATGTCTGTTAACAAATTGATTATTTTACGTTTAAAAGTTAAATAAAACTTATTAATTTCTCGTAATTTAAACTTTTATCTGCATATTTATTGAAGCTCACTTTGCCCCGTGCAAAGGCTCATTTTAGCCCAAGCTCGTGACAAAGTAGGCCTTCTCATTTTCTTCTTGTAAGAACATTTTAAAATAATTTAAATTATTTTTCAGCCTTCATGCTTGAAATTTATATTAAATAAAGTCTATATTACCTTTCTAAAATATTTCGAATTATTGATAGTTGAAATATATTTATATATTCGTGCTCAAACATTTTTAGGCTCACTTTACCCCGGTCTCCCCTATGTGTGTGCAAAATAGAGTGCATATGAGTGAATTATTTGTACTCTCTCCAAGAAAAAGCATTGTAATTATTAAAAATTTGTAGGAAAAATATGAATGCATTTTGGTGTTTTTAAGGTAAAGCTGAATCAGAAAATATGTATTTTAAGAATTTTAGTGGGACTTTGTATTTATAAATATTTACAAATTTAAAAATAAAGTAATAATTTCAAACTTCATGGAATAATTATAAATTAATTTTTCTTATAAATAACAATGCAAACCATAATATTTTTCTTTAATTTTGGACAAATGGCTTTTGTGCATCATATAGTTTTAAATTTTGTTTTGCACACATAAAAAATATAGTTATTAAAATATTTTTTCGTATAATTTAAAAAATATTAACGTTTAAAAATAGATTTTTTATATCATTTTTACTATCATTTATATTACTAAATTTTAGTGTAATCTTTTAAATACTAAATATATTTCTTTCAATATTTCCGTTAATAGTTTGAAGAAATGTCTGGAGAGGATTCAGAATGAAGAGCTGTCCAAGTTAGGTAAGGATGATGCAGGTCGCAAAAAGTTAGAAGAAAAACGGGTCCGTAGTAAGCATTTCTTAGAATCTAATTTTGTTTATACCAGCACTAGAAGGTTACTTAGACCAGGTACAATTCTACAGTCAAGTTTAAGCAACAATTATGCTTTCACTAGTAATGTAACATGTTCAACTGCTTCTATCAGCGTTAATAATGGAAACAATTTAAATAATTCAAATTTAGCATTTGATCCTGAACTACTTACTAAACAGATTAATGACTATGGTGCTCCTGTCATAGAATCAGAACATAATGATATAAATTTGTCTTTTAATCCCTCAAATCAGCAAGCGGTGATAAATCAGAGTAACGATGATGGTGTTCCTATCATACATTCGGTAAATAATGATATAAATTTGTTTTTTAATCCTCAAAATTAGCAAGCATCGATAAAACCGAAATGTAAAAAAAGCACTCCGTCGATTTGTACTACTTTTAAATGATTACTAGCAAGGACTGATAGATTAGCTCGAGAAAATAGAACCTTAAAACAAAAATTATCAAGATCAGAAAAGCGCGATAGTCAGGCCATACGAGGTATTTCTAAACAAGAGTGAATTAATGAAGCTTCAAAATATCTTAACGACGACCTTTTATCATTTTTTAAAATGCAATTACATCACGATAAACAAAGAAAATGGACAGAGAATGAGAAGCAATTTTCTTTAGGCTTATATTACAAATCTCCAAAAGCATATCATTTTTTAAAGCAATCTAAAAAATTTCGTCTTCCGTGGATTTCTTTAATTCGAAAATGGGTTAACATAATTAATTTAAGACTGGGTAAAAACGAGCATTTTTTTAAGCACTTGAAAATTAAAATAAAAAGTAAAACAGCACAAATAAAATCCAGACTTGAATATAATTTGAGAGAAGATTATATTGAAGGATATCACGATTTGAGCACTTAAAGACGGACGTGAATCGCGGATGGCAAAATCGGTATTAGTATTTATGGTGACTGGATTAACTCATGATTGGAAGGAGCCATTAATGTTCTTTCCCACATATGGTACAGTATCGGGCGATATGTTAAAAAGTATTATTGTTGACGGTTTACAAATAACTGAAGATGTAGGTTTTAAAGTTTGACACATGGTTTGTGATCAAGGAGCTTGTAATCAAAAAGCGATTTTCATGTTAGGTATTCATAAAGATCGACCATTTTAAGATTTCGAAAATCGTAAAAAATGAATGTCAGTTTAGTTACGCAAGTCTTTAGTAATACCGTTTACGCGGAGCTAATGGAAGGTGCAACTTCTTGCAATTTAAATCATCCAGCGGCAGTCGCAACGGGTATTTTTGCAAAAAATTAAGTGATATTTTCAATTGCCTTAATACTCGATGCTGTAATGATAAGAACCCTTTAAAACGTGGTTTACCAGACAAAAATTCTCAAGTGGAAAAATCCTGATTGTTTTAACAGTCTAATTTTAACAATAAATAGCACTTTAGAGTTATGGAACAAATTAAAACAAGAAGGTAAACCTTATTTATTAACTTCTCGATGAAATCAAGATAAAATTGAAAACTTTTTTGGTACGATGAGGTCTCGATAAGAACACAATGATAATCTAACTGTCATGCAATTTCGTAGAAATATTCAATACGCATTAATAATGATCACATTACTGGTGCCACCCGTCGGAATAAACTGTGAACCCGATGAGACGCGATTATTGATTTCGAATTTCGCAAAATGTAACGATGAAGACGCGATTAAAGAAAAAAACGCTGTAAAAGACGCAGAGATGAACACAAAAATCGATGACTGGTTCATTAATAAAGATGCCGAATTAATCAGTCGTAATGAAGAGCTATCCGAAGAAACCGGAGAAGAAAAAGTGCAAATCTGAATTCTTCACAAATGATCCCAAAAATACGTTGCTGGTTATATCATGTTTAAATGTATGAATAAATTTCACTGCGATAAGTGCCAAAAGTATTTTATTAAAACTACTAAAGAACTGAATTCATCATCGGATTTACTTTGATTGTGGAAAGCATATCCCTCCATAAATGGTCAAACTTACGGAAGCTTAAAAGCTCCGACAGACACTTTCTTTTCTGATATTTTAGTAATGTATGATATTTATGAAAAATAATTTTTTAAGACGTCTCGTGATTAAAATATACGTACATTTTTGTACCGTTTAGTACAAAAGCAAATGTTTATAAACCATAGTCGTGAGTAAGGCGTGGTACACTTATATTTAATAGTCAATGTCGAATTTAATATGATTATTTTAATCCCACGCAGCATGAAATATTTCCTAAATATAACTGTAATATTTCTTGTAAGATTTGAAATATTACAGAAATATTTCAGTGAAATATTACTGTAATATTGTTATGGCCGCCTATATGGGGCATTGAAATATTTCATGTAATGTTCAAGAAATATTTCATGAATATTTCGTGTAATATTTCATGAAATATATCCGAAATACTAAGTAAATATTACAAATTATAAACATTACTATATAAAGAAATATTTCACGGAATATTTCTGAAATATTTCAGAAATGTTTTGCGTAATATTACATGAAATGTTTCTGAAATATCTATGTAATATTTCCACCATCAAACGGCTTTACTGAATCTTTCTTGGAATATTTCAGAAATATTTCAAAAATGTTTAGCGTAATATTACATGAAATATTTCTGAAACATCTCTGTAATATTTCCAACATAGAACGGTTTTTCTGAATCTTTCTTGGAATATTTCAGAAATATTTCAGAAATGTTTAGCGTAATATTGCATGAAATGTTTCTGAAATATCTCTGTAATATTTCCAACATAGAACAGCTTTTCCGAATCTTTCTTGGAATATTTCAGAAATATTTCAGAAATGTTTAGCGTAATATTGCATGAAATGTTTCTGAAATATCTCTGTAATATTTCCAACATAGAACGGCTTTTCTGAATCTTTCTTGGAATATTTCAGAAATGTTTAGCGTAATATTGCATGAAATGTTTCTGAAATATCTCTGTAATATTTCCAACATAGAACCGCTTTTCTGAATGTTTCTTGGAATATTTCAGAAATATTTCAGAAATGTTTAGCGTTATATTGGATGAAATGTTTCTGAAATATATCTGTAATATTTCGAAGATCAAACGGCTTCACTGAATCGTTCTTGGCATACAAAGTCCGTCAACTGTAAGGAATTTTATCAAAAAATTAATCGGAAATATATTTTAAATAGAAAATTTATTCTAAAAAATGCTTAATGAATAATTATAAAATAATCAGTAATAAAAATGGATTTTTTATTCTTCGGGAGGATGTAGTAGGTTAAATGTTTTCCTCTTTTGACCATCAGTGCTGAAATAGTATATTATGACACTGTTGTGGGAGATGGTTTTCTACCTTGCTCGAGGGTTTTCGCACGAGCGAAGCGAGTGAGAAAATCGAGCAAGGTAGAAAAACACCTCCCACAACAGTCTCATACGATATTTTATAGCACAACAACCTCAAAATCGACAATAAAGTTGGCATTTTGAGGTTAGTGTGCTATAAAATAAATATATAAATGAATTATTATTTGAATAAAAATAATCATGTTTCGGTTGTGGAAAAAAACTATCATGACGGCAGCAATGGCGCTAGTAAAAAAGTTACTCTTTCGTCTGCCATGCTTTTCTCGTTAACATGAGAAAGCGTATATCTATATATATATATATATATATATATATATATGAAAAATGGCCGACGACGGAGTATTCTGCCATAGGTCGCATGATAGATTTTAACTTCCAAAAATAATATATAAAATGCTTACTTTTGCTCACGCTTGAATCGCGTTCCTGCAGCATCCAGCCATTTTGAAACGCTGGTCTTCACGTCTTTATGAGTTGCTGAAAATATCGGCTTTACAGCATCTGTGAAAAAATAGTGCAAAATATCTGTTATGTGTTAATAATTACTGAAATTTAGGAGTCTTTATCATTATATAGTGAAAAAATCTTTTTGTTAAATTGTCGCAAAACATGAAGTGTTAAAAATTGGTACACTCGACGTTATAAACATCTAATCGAATAAGTTTGAATTTTTTTGGAATCCCATA
Source organism: Gastracanthus pulcherrimus (assembly GCA_949152435.1). Lineage (NCBI taxonomy): Eukaryota > Metazoa > Arthropoda > Insecta > Hymenoptera > Pteromalidae > Gastracanthus > Gastracanthus pulcherrimus. Next base: position 120,164,535 of record OX424574.1, read on the forward strand.
ATTAGGTTAGCGAAAATGAGCATACAATCCAATAAAGTTGTAGAATTTAAAAAAAATTAAAATAAATTCGATAAAAATACTGCATTGAATGTATAAAAATAAAAATAAAATTATTTTACTTGTTTTATTTTTATTTGTATATTTTGTCAAAAAGCTTAACCAGCATGAAAATTTATTAAAAATTTAATAAATAAATTTCAACGTACTATATTTGTTTTAATACATTTTCTATTTACTTTCTTTTTAGCTTGAACGTTTTTATAAAACTTTCTACCGCATTTTTTCGGTGTAAACCATGTAATAAAATTTTATTATCACAATTTTTTGGTTAAAACCTTTTCACAAAGCTATTCGCTTTGAACAGCTTTATATTATAATCAAATAATAAATTAAGATAGTAATCAAAATAGTATATTGTGTACTTAGGGTGAATGTAGTCTTTTTTTGCCCGCGTGCGCTTTTGCAGTACGAGGCGAGGGGAGCAAGCACGAGCCGAAGGCTAGTGCGTATTGCGACTCGAAGCCGAGTACTTACTGCAATCACACAAGGGCAAAAAATACTTTTCACCCAAAGCACACATCGTACTTTTTGTCATATCCGTCTTGATTTTGTGTGTTTTCAATGCATCTAGATCGAGTGTTATTGTGGCTGTTTTTCGAATCGGTGCAAACACATATTTATAAAACCAAAATAAAATATCAAAAGTAAAATAAATAATATAGTAAAATATTCGCACACATATATATATATATATATATATATATATATATATATATATATATATATATATATATATATATAGTTATTTATGTGGAAGTACGTATTCGTTCTGTACAATTTTTTATCCCTTCACGAGATTTTAGCCAGATACTTGAGTAGCTACTACTTAACAGTTAGCTAACGCAATTAGCTAATCGTCAAATTCTTAATGAGTTCGGGTCGTCAATTTTCTACCAGGGTAATTATATAATTTATTGATGAGTTACTAATTTGTTTGTTGTCATACACGCACAAATTTCGATGTGATTTCTGTTTTTCGAAATAATGCTTTCTCGTGAATTGTAGAGTTCATTTCATTTTAGTGCCGCAATTGTACCCCAGTCTACCCTATAATAATAGTAAAATATTCACACACACACACACATACACACACACACATATATATATATATATATATATATATATATATCAATCTGCATTACGTATGCATGAGTAAAATAAAAGAGAGAGAGAGAGAGAGAGAGAGAGAGAGAGAGAGAGAGAGAGAGAGAGAGAGAGACTTATATGATGAAAAGGAATTTAAATTTTTTTTAGATGAAAATGGTGTACTCACGCTCTTAAATTGGTCCGTCTTTTCGATGCAGCTTCCAATGAGTGCAGATCTCATTTGTAATTCGCTTGAATCGAGAAAAGAAAAACAACAAAGAACAATAAAAATATTCTTATTTGAAAAATAAATGATAATACGTAATAATAAATTAGTATTTTTTTAATTACTTACGATTTCTTTATTATTTGCTTCCGACACAACGGTATACACGTGCGAGATCTGTCAATCTTTTACCGCCATATACAATTTCAGGCGAGACTAGGTATACGACGTGACGTATGCTACAAATTACTAGTCGTATCTCGCGACTATCGATTATAGCGCGCGAGATTTAAGAAGTACATTATAATATTATTAAGTAGGTATAGTACATTATATATATATATATATATATATATATATTGTTTTTTATAATTATGTTTATTTTTCTAATTATATTAATAGAATTAGAATATACGCAAATCTATTTATATATATATATATATATATATATATATATATATATATATATATATATATATATCTCAGGTTCCGAAATTATCGATTTTTCGATTTACGCAGTAAATTTTTATTTTAGATGCGAATTGTTATAATGGTTGTTTTTTTTTAGTTTAGATTAAAAGTAACACCATAAATATGAAGACATCATTGTTTTATGACGAGAAAATACATAAAATCAATTTTTACAAGAAGTGGAATTATCTGGTTTTGTTCACCCCTCCTCATATAGATTAATGAAATACCTAATCAACTAATATTTCGAAAAATTTTTCATCAAAAATTAAAACATTTCAATTTCTTTTACAAAATTATTTTCTTTTTGACAAAATAATGGTCAAGATACAAAAATTTGATTGAATATTCTTCTCCATATTCCAAATCATCTCAATTTTTTTTTCAATAATTTTCCCTCGTACATTTCAGAAATATAACCGTTTACTAAATATGAAAAAACATACAGGTCACGAGATAGTAAAATGATACTATTTTGAAAATGTTCGCGAATATTCTTCTCCATATTCCACAAAAAATGACGTTTTCGTGTATAACAAAAGAAGGAAATAACGTTATATCCAAACTTTGAGATCGGTTAAGTTAGGTATTTTTATACTATGTCTAAGGTATTCAAAAACCCGAAAATCGAAAAAACGCTATAAAAACAAATAAACATAGAAAAATAAAAAAAAATGTAATATTTGGTTTTTTAAATTTAACATCCACACACACACATGCACATCCATACAGACATTTTCTAAAAATAGTGTATTTTGATTTCTTAAGTCTCAAAACATATTTCTAACAAGTTTTTAGCAAAACTTCTTTTTACTATCACAAAGCTTCCTCTGTGAAGAAACAAAATGATTAGTTAATTATTTAGCCTAATTATAACATTTCGTGAAATATTTCATTAATATTTCGTGAAATATATCGTGTAATATTTCTGAAATAGTTCAGAAATATTACAAAAAAGCTTCCAAAATTTTCAAATGAACCTTTCTTGTAATATTACAGTAATATTGCGGTAATATTTAGTGAAATATTTCAGGAAATATTTCATTAATATTTTCTGAATTATATCGAGTAATATTTAGCGAAATATTTCAGAAATATTACAAGAAAGCTTCCAAAATTTTCAAATGAACATGTCGTGTAATATTACAGTAATATTTCTGTAACATTTGGAGAAATAATTCAGGAAATATTTCATTAATATTTTCTGAAATATATCTTGTAATATTTACGGAATATTTTGGCAATATTACAAGAAAGCTTCCAAAATTTTCAAATGAAAATGTCTTGTAATATTACAGTAATATTTCTGTAACATTTTGTGAAATAATTCAAAAAATATTTTATTAATATTTTCTGAAATATATTGTGTAATATTTACGAAATATTTCAGAAATATTTCCTGAAAACTTTCAATTTGTATTGTTGGTAATATTACAAGAAATATTTCAGAAATATTTCAGAAATATTCCATGAAAACATTACATGTTGGTTGTTGGTAATATTACAAGAAACATTTCAGAAATATTTTAGAAATATTACACTGTAATATTTCTTGAAAGATTACATTTAAATATTTCATGCTGTGTGGGATACTTCATCATAAAAAATGTGAACAAGTTACAGTTTTTTATCAGAAACATTTTTTTAAATATATTATCATGAGTATATTTAAAAACATTATGAATATTAAAATAGGTACTTTTAGAGTTTTTTATGATATAGTATATACATTGATGGAGGTGGAAAAGGTTAAAGGAGCCTGGAGGAAAGGGGAAAGCTCCCGTGGTTCATGTAGGGCTACTGATGATGGACACCACGGTTTTATTTAGAATACTTATATAAAAAGACTATTTAATAATTCTATATAATTTATACATGTCGTGAGATTATAAACAAGTATTTTAAAATTCTTTTATATTGTAATTTCTAAATCATATGAAAATAATTTCCAATGCACCTTCATTAGTACCTCTAGGTTGGTCTAGAAAACTATTCAAAATAGTAATCATTTAATATTTTTACTTAAGTTTGAAAAAATATAATTTATTTTGTAACTACAATAAAATAAAAGACTGGGGTAGATTCGAACCTGCATAAAGAATTCAGGAGTGAGATACGTTATCCACAGGACAATCACTGCCGACGAGTGTTAAATAATGGATCTAATATATAAATTGCTCCCCCATTTGTAGATAAGGTTTGTAGTTTAAGTATAATTTTTTTTGCTATATATTTTTAGGTTTTTCACATATTTCTCAAATATTGCAAACGATAACTGACATGTTTAAGTGTACTGTTTTTAAATACATACTTTTATCGGTATTGCCGGTATGTTATCGGCCGAGCGTTATCCTGTTACCTACATTCTACATGACGTTTGGAAATATTTGGAAATCGACTGTCGCACTGTGCGTGGTCGGGGCGCTTACTAACTCTTGGAGTGCCTCACCTTGTTTCCCAGCTTTGCGCTTCTTTTAAGGTCTATCTTCTTTGACTAAGTCTAGGTAGAGGTGCAGAAGTCTCCCCGGAGGTCGAATTAACGACCTGAGTACGCCCAGATAAAAACGAATATTAACCGCGATCTAATACAATATTACTCTGCGAATTGATTTGCGAACGCGCATACGAGCGAGTTACATCTTCAAATGACGAGCCAGCTGGAGCGCAGCACGATGCAGCTGATGTAGCAGCCGACTTAAACAGAGTGGCACTCGCTTCTTTTACATCATCGCAAGGCTTTTTCAGAGATTTTGAGTATCCTTCCGTAACATTATCTAACGCTAGCTTCCCTAAATATGCACCTTCTATGAGAGAAAAGGCGTCAGTAAATTCACTGATCGCAATATGTAGAGTTTGCTTTCGGCGAGTCTCCTTTTCGTTAGAAAGCAACATAAGCAAAATGGCTCTTTGCACGCTAACCTTATTACGTAAGCTGCGAACTTCGGCTGTCAATAGAGACACTCAGCAGCCGGCACAGTTTTCGTCGCCATCATCGTGTGACGTGTATTTCACGTCCCAATAATATTAAATACGGGCAGTCAATCGCGACCCAGTCGCCCGTTACTAGAGCCAAGCATTTCTCACATTTAATTAGTATTGTTATTAATGGGGGGATTGTTATTATTTGTTGAGGGAATGAGGATAAGGAGTCGCGACCGAGGAAGGCCGCAGACCGGCACACACACGCACACACCCATACCAGCGGCACCAGCTGATCGCCGCAGCGACGACTGCTCGGAGCGAGCAACGGCGACGAGTCTACACACACAGGCACCGCACCAACATCACTGCACACTGTACGCGCGACTCTCTCTCTCTCGCTTGCTCTTTCTTCCTCGCCTCTCGAGGATGATGAGCCGCTGCCCGCGCACACACATACAGACACGCGCGCGCGGCCGCCCTCTCTCCCGATGCACGCAGACGCGGGAGGAGAGAGGATTCACAGCGGCAGCGGCGGCTTCCTCGAGGCACACCATCTCGGCTGTAGCCACGAGAGAGAGAGAGAGAGAGAGAGAGAGAGAGAGAGAGAGAGATATACCGACTCGGCTGTCGGCAGAGGGGAGAGCTAGCAGCCGCCGCGCCGCGAGCCGCATGAAGCTGCCGGCCTCTCCTAGCGTAGGCCGACGCGCGCACGTCGCCGCTGCCAACTATGTTGGTCCGGCAGCGATAAAACCGAAAGCGCCCGATATAGATATACACGCCGGGTTACCCGCGCGTGTATATCTAGCAATTCATAATTGCCCGCGCTGCGTAAACCGGGCGGCATTCGCGAAGCGAGCCAATGAGGAGTAGCGACTCAAATCACCGCTGACTTGGCCTTGATTTTTGCATCTAGGGAAAATCAAGGCCAATCACCGTAAAGGAAAGGGCGGAAGCAACAAGAGTTTGAGCTGAAGTTGCGCGAGAAGAAAAGCCAAAATTTTGGACGAGATTTCCGCCCTCTCCGATTTTGATCATTGATTGCCCGGCCTTCAAGTTAGATAGTCGTGAGAAATTGTGCCTGCCGTTCGAGAATTGAGACCGCGTGGAGAAACCTTTGGCGTAGATAATCCCGGAGAGCGATAGATTGGGAAATTTAACCGGCGACCTGTGACCTGCGAGGACGAACATCGCGGACGCGCCCGACTAACCACGGTGAGTGGACTGTAATTGCCGAGCTTCCCTCGGCACTTGCAAGTGAATTATATAATTGTAGTACATCGCCGCCATGTGCTCGGGGTTCATAGGAAAATAAAGCCGGGGTGGTGTGACACCGGTATATAAGATCAGTGCGGGTCGGACCGGTAGTAAATTTAAGTATTAGTGTGGGGAAATTCACGCGACTCGGGAAGTCGGGAGACGCGGTGAGAGTGGTCGTCGCGAGGGACGCGTGATAAGGCTAGCGTAGCCATTTTTTGTGTATCGCGATAAATTAGATATAAGCGAAATTGTAACTTGCGACCGGTAGTATTACCCGACGATGAGAAATAAAGTTGAATATATTTAAAGTGAAATTTGTGGGTAATTATTATAAATTCATGAATTCCTGATTTTTTCTATTCACGGAACTTCCTCTGGGAAAGGGCTCGTGCCGAGTTAGCCGCGCTTTACCTGGCGCCCATTAATTTAGAAAATTTGGTAAAGTGTCGAGACAATGATAAGCCATAGTAACACCCCACATTACAAATGTAGTTGATCTCAAATCAGGAAAGCCATGTTACAAATGACGTACCAACGGGGGCTTAGTGACTCAGGAAAAAACAGGAAAAATAGCAAAATAAATTAATTATGAGAGTTCGGGAAAAATCAGAAAAATTTTTTTTTACACAGTGCCGAGTCAGCGAAAGTGCAGCGACTACAACGTTTTTTTTGTGTCGGACAAAAATTTAAGTAAAGTGAAAAAAATTATTTTTTTTTGTGTGTTTAAGGAATTTATAAGTAGGACTTAGAAAATTTTTTACTTGAGCTATTGGGTTATAAATGGGACTTTAAAATTTTTATTCACTTGAGCTATTGGGTTATAAATTGGACTTAGAAAATTTTCACTTGGGGTAATCGACTAATAAATTTTTCGATTTTGAGAATTTTCCGGAAAATTTTTTTGGATATTTTTGAGAATTTTCCGAAATTATTTTTTGAAAATTTTTTGATTTTGAGAATTTTCCGGAAAATTTTTTTGGATATTTTTGAGAATTTTCCGAAATTAATTTTTGAAAATTTTTCGATTTTGAGAATTTTCCGGAAAATTTTTTTGGATATTTTTGAGAATTTTCCGAAATTATTTTTTGAAAATTTTTTGATTTTGAGAATTTTCCGGAAAATTTTTTTTGGATATTTTTGAGAATTTTCCGAAATTATTTTTTGAAAATTTTTCGATTTTGAGAATTTTCCGGAAAGTTTTTTTGGATATTTTTGAGAATTTACCGAAATTATTTTTTGAAAATTTTTCGATTTTGAGAATTTTCCGGAAAAGTTTTTTGGATATTATTGTGAATTTTCCGAAATTATTTTTTGAAAATTTTTATTTTGAGAATTTTCCGGAAGAATTTTTTTTATGTGAGGAATGATGCAAAGGAAGGAGGAGTTTTTTGAGATTTTGAGAATTTTCGAAGATATTTTTTTTGAAGGGTTGTTGAAAATTTTTTTTTTGGATTTGAGAGTTTTTTTTGATATTCTTGAAAATTTTTCGAAAATTTCTGAGCGATTTATTGAGGGCTTTCACAGGTTGGGTGTGTAGTGAAGAAAATTTTCGTTTCAATTGAGACCTTTCGTAGGATTTCTTTGAGTATTGAAAATTTTCGGTTATTGGAGGAAGCTTGTAGCGATATATAAAGAAAATAGCGAAATACCAGTGTAAGCGGAAGGCTGCGGCGACGCACTGAATATAATAGCGATAAATAGAGAAGGTGGGGAAAATGGGAGACAAATTCAGAAAATCTTTGTTGGAGATTTGGTGAAATTTGAGTAATGGGCTAGAGTGATAGATAAATTAATTGTGTGTAATTTTCTGAATTCTGTCCTATTTTTCAAGTCTCCTCAACGACTTTTAAAGTAGTAGAGTAGGAGTCACACCACCGTATAGGGAAAATTCATTTTGCGAACACCTCCACAAACTATTATTTGCTGTGCTACTACCCCCAAATCGATCAGTAAGAACGATTTATAATTAGTTAAGAGTAAAATTTTTAAAACAACTACTGGAAATTGGGTATAAAAATACAACAACTAAAGTTATTGTATTTATAGTATAACTACTGTGTCAAAGGAAAAATTGATTATTACATATATTTATATTTATTTAATTGTATTGGAAATTATTTACTGAAAATTAATTGCGACCAAGAAGAAACGTCAGATTATTACTCTAGATATAAACAAGAAGAGAAGACCAAGAACTACTGAAGACTGAATAGCGACTTTATTAGATTCGCGTCAGGGTATTTCAGCAGCTACTCAAGAGCTAGGCAAACAAATTTCGAGTAGGCATTTTCAGCTAAAGGAACCGATAAAGAAGACCTCAAGAAAAGAAGCTATTTTCTTTGTTTATCTCCTTTTGTCCCTTTAGCAAAAGTACATACGGTAATCTCCAGAGTAACATACATATATAAATATACATATTATTATTATAAATCATTATAAAAATTGAAAATTAGTGACACAGTAGTGAGGCAGGAAAATTGTCCCGTAAGAGAGTTAAGACTGATTCCTTTATTAGCGACCTCTCCATTCACGTGCACCAGGTATTGTAAGTTAAATCCCCGTCTTTGAAAAGATTCCAAAGACTTGGGCGGGCCCTCCCAACATAGCGAATACTGCAGTAACTGTAGAGTGTAACTATCGACCAAACCGCTGTTTTTGTTTTCGTCCCTTAGTGTACGAGTAGAGTACAAAATGAACACAAGACAAGCAGCGAAGAAGGATCCGCGCATACGCCAGCCAATGGCAGTATCAAGTAGAATAAATGGGATGGACCCGAGCGAACTTATAATAATTCTAGATCAGATGGGACTTAGCATATCTGGGACAACAGCCCAACTTAGAGACAGACTCTTGCGGGCAAGTATTAGGACAGTGGAACCAGGTGCAGCAGTAAATTGGGATACAGTATGGGACGAAAGACCATGGGATCAAGTACCAGCAACATCGGCGGCCATAATGCGAGAGGAATCTTTTGAACAAATACCTCAGAAGAAGAAAAGAGGTAGGAAGCCTAAGAGAAGGACCAAAGAAGTAGAGTTGCAAAGCACGGAAACAGAGTATAGCCAAGAAGAGGGACAGGCAATCACGGAGCAGATTCAAGAAGTCACAACACAACAACAAACGACCGATGTACCAATAGTTACGCTAGAAACGATAAGCAAAGCGACCACCACTATCACTACGACGACACCAGTTCGTATACGGGGACCAACGGATAGCTTCGCGATGCAGATGGTGTCTGCAAACACACGACCAATAGTGCAAACAGGGTTTCCACCGCAACTCTTAGCGATGAGCAGTCATACACAGTTGGCATATACTCCGGGACTAATGAAGATGATACCAACCGGCTACCAATGGAGGCTACCAGAGCCACTTTTCCATTATACATGAAATCATCCATCACCGGATTCCAGTACGGGAACTCCCGCGGTACCAATGATCCAGAGACCAATACAATTGATTACATCAGCGTCAACGGCTTCGGAACCAACGTTACCTTCGATGCCAACCACCGCAGCGCCGTCGGTCACACGACCTCCTGCAATGGCACAAGCAACGAACGTCGGGGCCGGTCCGGGGACTAGTCAGAGGGGACAACCCCTAGCAAGAAGTGACAATCCGACAGGAACATCACAAAGCCAAACGCCACTGCAGGGGATAAACCCGAACGACAGTATTCAATATATTAGATAAGTAAAACATAGAGACCCCATAGCCAGTAACACAAGAAATGGAAACTCAACAGATAGTAGCGACGTAAGCAACAAAGAAGAAGATGAGAATCGAGAAGAATATGCCATTCCACGAGGGGCAGGACCATACGAACGGCTACTGCAGGAGTTTGAACATCTGAAAATGGCACAACATAGACCAATTCTCCTCCGAGAACCGGTATACGCGCCACAACCTCCAGTAGTCCCACCTCCGGTAGCAAACCCACAGGATTACGTAGACACTCCGAGACCACCGAGGGGATCTCAAGAGAGAAGAGAGCGACCCAGAAATCACGAAGTGGCAGAGATTCGGAGTCCTAAGGTGAACACCGTTCGTAGGCCAACCGAAGCATCAAAACAGAGAAGAGCAGAACGAAAGCGACTGTCATCGAGTAGCTCGGAAAGTAGCGTACTAGACCGAAGATTAGTAAAGAAGAGAGATAGCCGTAAAATGAAAAACCGTAGACATAGGAGTTCGAGTAATAGTACCACAAGTAGCGACGGTAATACAACGTCATCAGACTCAGATAGCGACCACAATAAAAGAAGTACAAAACACAGGAGAGGCCACAAACGGAACCAGTCGATATCGACTAGCGATTCGGAAAATGAAGATAAGAAAATGAAACAAAAAAATAGGAAAAGTCAGTCGAATGCAGATATAGCGGGGAAGAATGTTAAAATATTGCAGAGCTGGAACCTAAAGTTCAATGGGGAAGATAAGGAGCCAGAGGAAATTTTGGACCGGCTGCAGGATTGTAAAGCAAGCCTAGCCATGAGCGACAGGGAGCTGTTGAATGCTTTACCATCGATCTTTTCGAAAAATGCTAGCAGATGGTATCGATCGAAGCGACCAGACTTAAAATCATGGAAAGACTTTAAAAAAGCATTCAGAAGGCAGTATTTGGGTCACAGAGATGAAGAAGACACGATGACGGACTTACGGAACCGATCGATGGCAAAAGGAGAAAAGATTGCCAATTATATATCCTGCGTAGAATACATTGTCGACCACTTTAAGCGACCCCCCTCCAGGAAAACAATAGTAAAACAGGCCTACAAGGGCTTGAGAAAAGACTATCGACACTTCATGGCAGGGAAAGAAATCAAGACGCTCAAGGATATAGAGAAACTAAGAAGAATTTGGGAATAGGAGAAAGAACTAGATGACCGGTTTGAAGAGCCTCCACCAAAGGAGAAGATGAGCATACCAGGTGCAGCATACTCTGGGACACCCTCAGTCCGTAAGGTAGCGGCAGCCTACGAGAAATTGAACCCAGAAAGCGACACTAGCGACAGCACATCAGCGACAACCAAACCGGCGAGAAAGAGAAATTGGAATAGAAAAGCAAAGAAAAAACAAAAACAAATAAATGCGGTAGCCGCTGCCAAGGGGAATCAAAAGCCTGAGGCCAACGTACAAGCGACCCCAGTACAGCCAGCCTCACACAACGCGACAGCAACGATGACACACAGCACACCGCTGAATCCACTGCGACCGAGTTTTGTGCCCGCTTGGCAATGGTCTCCTCCCCAGAGTGTTAACTCGTTTCAGGGTAGAGGTGGTCAAGCCCAAGGATTCACCGGCCAAGGCGCCTATAATATGAGAGGAACTAGAGACCACAATGGGCCTTCTGCCCAAAATATACCAGTATATAGTGCATGCTATACATGCCAGACGGTAGGGCATCGAGCAAGAGAATGTCCACAAAGGACATGCTACTTGTGTAGGACTATGGGACACTATGCAAACGAATGTCCCAATAAACAGCCGGCATAATCAGGCCATGGGAAACGGGATGCAGGGGAGGCAGAAGAGTCCCATACCTCCTCAGCAACCGCAAACGGGACGAAACTGGCAACAATAAAGGGAAGCCAGCATAGCGCCCAACCGACCATACAGGAGAAGAGAATAGCGACCCCAGAGAACGCAAAAATTAGCAGCAACCAAGAGAGACGTGGATCGATGATAGTCGAGGCAGCTAAAAGTATTAAGTCCACATTGTCAGATGGGGAGACCCACCCAGTATGGAGCAATACTTCAAACAGCGGAGGATTAAATGGGACCTCACCAATAGCGACCACAAAACCAGAGAGTAGAAAGAGTAGAGAGAGCAACAAAATTCGAGAAGAGAGAGAAATAGTAGAGAGTAGAGAGAGTAGTGAGAGCAACAAAATTCGAGAAGAGAGAGAAAAAGTAGAGAGTAAAAAGAGTACAGAGAGCAACAAAATTCGAGAAGAGAGAGAAATAGTAGAGAGTAGAGAGAGTAGTGAGAGCAACAAAATTCGAGAAGAGAGAGAAAAAGTAGAGAGTAGAGAGAATAGTGAGAGCAACAAAATTCGAGAAGAGAGAGAAAAAGTAGAGAATAGAGAGAGTCGTGAGAGCCAAAGGGTGACCGAAAGAGTGACAACCTTACCGATCCTCGAAGGGTCCGACGTAACGGCGCTCAATCCAACAGCTGACGAGCAGAAGGATTTCGAGCACCTAGCCCTCGTACGAGAGGCGGTCGACCTTCTGGAAGGGTCACAGGTGTCCACTCCCTCGTTGGAGGGCCCCTCCACCTTTGTTACAGACCTAGATGTTGGGGTGCCCACATCTAGTCTAGGGGGGGAGAGCAGCGTACTACGTACGCCGGAGGCCGACCAACTTGAGGTTCCGGAACCAGGCGAAGTCGAAGTCGCAGAGGGATGAGCGCAGAGAACCGCATCTTCACGAAGGTAATACTAGGTGGTAGACCGTACAGAGCCCTAATTGATGGAGGAGCCACGGTCTCCCTAGTGGGACCAGAGATAGCGGCTAAGTTCAAGGACCGATTGCGACCAGCGAACTCTGTTATAAGAAGTGTGTTAGGTGGAACAAAGAAAGTATTGGGGTATCTGGACATCAACATGGAATTGGATGGCAGGTCCAGGAAGCTGACGGTAAGAGCCGTAGATCCTTGCGACCACGACATTTTACTTGGACAGGACTTTACCACCCCATGGGACGTTGATGTGAGATACGGCAGACGGATGTGGAGGACTAACGAGGGCCCGTGGAAGCAATCTTGGGACGACGAGGAAATCGAAGCGACACCAGCATACGCCGAATGCGCCGGAATTACCGAGGCAGACGACGAGCAGCGGAAAGCCATAGAAGACCTAGTGACCAAGATATTACCTCCGCCATCGGAAAATTTAGGAACGACCACACTGACCGAACATCACATAGATGTACTCTCCGCAGCCGCCATCAAACATCGGCCAAGGAGAATGTCACCCAAACTTCTGCAAGTAGTACACGAAGAGATAGAGAAGATGTTCAGGAGTGGAGTAATAGAGCGATCGGCAAGTGAATGGAGTAGCGCCCCGGTAATCATCAAGAAGCCAGACGGGAGCTATAGATTTTGTATAGATAATCGCGACCTCAACAAAGTGACCCGGAAGGATGCATATCCTATCAGGAGCATGGATTCCATATTGGACAAATTGCGTAAAGCCAAATATTTGACCAAAATTGACCTCAAGCAAGCCTATTTTCAAGTACCGATGGAGCAAAACAGCAAGAAATTTACAGCATTTGCAGTGCCGGGGTCAGGGCTTTGGCAATTTGTAAAAATGCCCTTCGGACTAACGAATGCGCCCATGACCTTCCAACGCCTGATCGATGCTTTGTTTGGCGTCCAGTATGAACCATATGTGTTTGGATACTTGGACGACATCATTATAGCGACCGAGACCTTTGAGGAACATCTCCAATGGTTGGAGCTGGTTCTCAAGAAGCTGGTCGAAGCAGGATTGGTAGTAAATCGGAAAAAGTGCGAATTCTGCTGCTCGAGAGTGACGTACTTAGGCTTCTTGCTTGATAAAGATGGATTGCGACCAGACCCAGAAAAGGTATCGCCAGTGACAGAATATCCAGCGCCGAAGACCGTTAAGCAGCTGAGACGGCAAGACCAGATTTTGGCAAAACCTTCACGGTCCAGAGTGATGCAAGCGGAGTGGCGATTGGGGCGGTTTTGACACAGGAAGGGGATGATGGAGAGCACCCCATCGTATATGTGAGTAGAGTACTCACGGCGGCTGAACGAAATTATACCACGTCCGAAAGAGAATGCTTGGCGTTATTATGGGCCATTAAGAAGCTGCGACCATACGTTGAAGGGTACGAATTCATGGCCATCACCGACCATAGCGCCCTCCAATGGCTTCGTAATCTGAAGGACCCTACTGGACGACTAGCCCGTTGGGCACTTCAAATGCAGCAGTGGGACTTCGAAGTAATCCATCGGAAGAGCACTCTGCTGAAAGTGCCTGATGCGTTGTCCAGGATGTATGAAGATGGAGGGGAAATAGCTGGATTTGAAGAGATACAGGACGAGCGATACGTAACTAGGATGGAAGAAGTACAAAGACACCCACACCGATTCCCAGACTGGCGAATTGAAGATGGCATGTTGTACAAATTTTAGACCCAGTGACATCTCGAGAAGAAGGATGGAGACTGGTTGTCCCAGTAGAGTACCGTGAGAGAGTGATGACGGAGAGCCACTCCATCACCTCCGCGGGACACCTGGGACTTGAAAAGACCTATGACCGAGTGGCCCGCGAGTACTACTGGCAAGGCATGTACTACGACGAGCGCCACTTCGTCCAGGCTTGTCTCGAATGCCAGAAGCACAAGTCCTCTCAGACGGGACCCCTAGGACTACTAGGCAAAAGAATTGTAGAGCGACCATGGGCCGTAGTGGCAGCAGATCTTATGGAATTTCCAAGTAAGAGCCAATTCAAATACTTGGTGGTATTCCAAGATCTCTTCACGCGGTGGATCGAGCTGAAGCCGCTGAGGAAGGCGGATGGCAAGTCGGTGGCTCGCGCCCTAGAGGAGCTCATCTTGTTTCGGTGGGAGACGCCGAACTACGTACTCACAGATAACGGGAAAGAGTTCATCAATAAGCACCTGACCGCCATGCAGAAGGAGTATGGAGTGACCCATGTGACCACGCCACCGTACCATCCGCAAGCCAATCCAGTGGAGAGAAGCAATCGAACCCTAAAGACCATGATAGCGACCTTCGTAAAACAAGACCATCGGAATTGGGATGCCCATCTTCATGAGTTTAGGCATGCAGTCAACACTGCCATGCAAGCGACCACCAAGGTATCACCAGCCTTCTTGAATTATGGACGACACCCAAGGCCGGTGAAGAGTTTACGAAGAGAAGTAGAGCCAAAGCGACCAATTATTAGTAGCGACCCTGAAGATTGGTTAGAGAGAGTAAGAAGACTGGATGCCCTACGCGACCTAGTAATCAGGCATATCGATTCTGCAAAGGAGCGACAAGCCAAATACTACAATCGTGACAGGAAGGAGGCGACATTCCAGGTAGGAGACTTAGTAATGAGGGCAAACCACCACTTGTCAAACAAAGACAAGCGTTTTTCGGCTAAGTTAGCTGGCCGGTTTGACGGTCCGTTTGCCATCAAAGAAGTTAAGTCTCCGCTGATATACGTGCTAAATATGGGTGAGGATAAAAGAATACCCGAGGTGCACGTGAGCGAATTGAAAAGATACATTCCCCCAAGGGGGAGAGCCCCGTAGTAGCGACCTCCTCTTTACAAGCGACCTTGAAGTGGTTATTTATCGAGGCGACCAGTAGAAGGAGAACAAACTGATCACTCTAGCGACCACAATGCTAATAGCGACCCATCCGAGACCCTACGCATCGGCGACCAAAGGGGCATAACCTGAGAACTACTAGCGACCGAAACCTGGAGTGACGGAGGCATACCCATGCCCAGTAAGTTGTTAAAAGGCTTGTTATTTATTTATTTATTTGGAATTTTTTTATTTAGGATATTATAATTTCCCCTATGGTTGCGCGATCTATGAGCGCTGTTGCTCTGTGGTCGGATTGGGAGTAGTAAGGTGGAGGTATTAATACATTTTTTTGTTGTTTTCAGCTTGATTAGTTTTAAGTGTAGATATGTATATATATTGTTTTTGCAAAAGCTCTGGTGCCGAGGGTTGTTCGGGAATCGCGTTGATGGGATACAATGGCCCAATTAGAGTCTCGTTGATTATTGGAATAACCAGTCCACTCCTGGCGGTGTGTCCCGTTTAGGGGGGGAGAGTTTGTGACGTGTATTTCACGTCCCAATAATATTAAATACGTGCAGTCAATCGCGACCCAGTCGCCCATCACCAGAGCCAAGCATTTCTCACATTTAATTAGTATTGTTATTAATGGGGGGATTGTTATTTTTTGTTGAGGGAATGAGGATAAGGAGTCGCGACCGAGGAAGGCCGCAGACCGGCACACACACGCACACACCCATACCAGCGGCACCAGCTGATCGCTGCAGCGACGACTGCTCGGAGCGAGCAACGGCGACGAGTCTACACACACAGGCACCGCACCAACATCACTGCACACTGTACGCGCGACTCTCTCTCTCTCGCTTGCTCTTTCTTCCTCGCCTCTCGAGGATGATGAGCCGCTGCCCGCGCACACACATACAGACACGCGCGCGCGGCCGCCCTCTCTCCCGATGCACGCAGACGCGGGAGGAGAGAGGATTCACAGCGGCAGCGGCGGCTTCCTCGAGGCACACCATCTCGGCTGTAGCCACGAGAGAGAGAGAGAGAGAGAGAGAGAGAGAGAGAGAGATATACCGACTCGGCTGTCGGCAGAGGGGAGAGCTAGCAGCCGCCGCGCCGCGAGCCGCATGAAGCTGCCGGCCTCTCCTAGCGTAGGCCGACGCGCGCACGTCGCCGCTGCCAACTATGTTGGTCCGGCAGCGATAAAACCGAAAGCGCCCGATATAGATATACACGCCGGGTTACCCGCGCGTGTATATCTAGCAATTCATAATTGCCCGCGCTGCGTAAACCGGGCGGCATTCGCGAAGCGAGCCAATGAGGAGTAGCGACTCAAATCACCGCTGACTTGGCCTTGATTTTTGCATCTAGGGAAAATCAAGGCCAATCACCGTAAAGGAAAGGGCGGAAGCAACAAGAGTTTGAGCTGAAGTTGCGCGAGAAGAAAAGCCAAAATTTTGGACGAGATTTCCGCCCTCTCCGATTTTGATCATTGATTGCCCGGCCTTCAAGTTAGATAGTCGTGAGAAATTGTGCCTGCCGTTCGAGAATTGAGACCGCGTGGAGAAACCTTTGGCGTAGATAATCCCGGAGAGCGATAGATTGGGAAATTTAACCGGCGACCTGTGACCTGCGAGGACGAACATCGCGGACGCGCCCGACTAACCACGGTGAGTGGACTGTAATTGCCGAGCTTCCCTCGGCACTTGCAAGTGAATTATATAATTGTAGTACATCGCCGCCATGTGCTCGGGGTTCATAGGAAAATAAAGCCGGGGTGGTGTGACACCGGTATATAAGATCAGTGCGGGTCGGACCGGTAGTAAATTTAAGTATTAGTGTGGGGAAATTCACGCGACTCGGGAAGTCGGGAGACGTGGTGAGAGTGGTCGTCGTGAGGGACGCGTGATAAGGCTAGCGTAGCCATTTTTTGTGTATCGCGATAAATTAGATATAAGCGAAATTGTAACTTGCGACCGGTAGTATTACCCGACAATGAGAAATAAAGTTGAATATATTTAAAGTGAAATTTGTGGGTAATTATTATAAATTCATGAATTCCTGATTTTTTCTATTCACGGAACTTCCTCTGGGAAAGGGCTCGTGCCGAGTTAGCCGCGCTTTACCTGGCGCCCATTAATTTAGAAAATTTGGTAAAGTGTCGAGACAATGATAAGCCATAGTAACACCCCAGATTACAAATGTAGTGGTTTCTGATTTCAAATCAGGAAAGCCATGTTACAATCGTCATCGGAGTCCATGGTATTCTTAGAGGATCCGAGACATGGCGCCAGCTACGGATGTCCTGTAGGGGCTACAGGCCAAAGGTAGTAGCAAGGCAGGGAATATTGCCAAGCGGGGGGAAACGCAAGAGATGCGCATAGCCACCTGCGCGCGGTAGAGCTTGCTCGACTCTCGAGCTGTACGGACGTGTTTAGCACGTCGCCGCCAAGTAAATAAAAACCCATTTCAAGAACACGTGCTTTTGGCTCTTTGTTCTTTGTTCCTGTTCCTCTCCTGATTCTGAGTCAAGAGAGTGTGGGCTCTCTCGTATACTGCCTACGACTATTCCCATATTGGTGACCCTGACAATAGAAGAAGAGGACTTCTTCAGCCACGACACTACTGGTCTTGTGGCAGAGCAACTTGAGGTATCAATTCGACTTGGTGGGAGTGCAGCCCAGCATCATAGCCGCGGGTAGCCTTTTTAGGCGAGCGCCCTGCAGCAGCACAGCGTCATCGCCGCGGTTAGCCTTTTTAGGCGACCGCCCTGCAGCAGCACAGCGTCGTCGCCGCGGTTAGCCTTTTTAGGCGACCGCCCTGCAGCAGCACAGCGTCATCGCCGCGGTTAGCCTTTGTAGGCGACCGCCTTGCAGCAGCACAGCGTGGGCGCCGCGGTTAGCCTTGATAGGCGACCGCCCCTCTAGCAGCGCAACATCTTCGCCGCGGGCAGCCTCTGAGGCGCTCGCCGTGCAGCAGCTCTGCGCTAGCATTGCCGTCTCATTTCCCGCACCGCCGATCATCGAGCAACGACGCAGACATTGTCACCGGAGCCTGGGGCCCTGCAGCTGCGAAAAATTTCCGAGGTATTCGCGTGCGTAGATCGTAAGTTTAGCGCGCGCTCGGGCTTAGCGCGTTTCCACGTATCGCGTTCAAATCGCGTGGAACTTCCACAAATCAACCGCTCTTGCGCCTAGCGCGCGTGTTTTCGACATTCGTATTTAGCGGTCGGCCATTTTGGAAATACGTTACGCACACAGTTGCTTCGAATATTTGTGTGTCCATTTCTCGGAACCAAGCTTCAAGTTAAAATAATTTTTTTTGTTGTTTTGTTTGAAATCACGGTTGTTTCGCAGAATCGTTCGAGTATTACTCGATATTTTAGGTTAGGTTATAATAAATAAAAACCTTATGCATTCGAATAAACTACAATAACTTATTTAGTTTAACTAATATAAATGCCGATATAATTAAGCCGATAGTCATTTTTCGATCTTATTTAGTTTAGTTGTGCGTATTTATCAGAAGGTTTTGTCTTCTGCATAGGGCATGATAAAATTTATTTTTGTATATATAAAAAAAAAAAAAAACTCTGTAGGTGATTTAGAGCATAGCTCTTATTAACTTGTAACACGCCTGCGTGCGTGGAGTAGGGTAACCTGTAATACGCGTGCAGCGTAAGGCTATAGCTAGTGGGGTAAGAAATAATTTTTTTTACCATGCAGGTCGAACTTGATGCCGCTAAAGCCGATCTTGAGGCGAAAACAGCCCAGATCGATGACCTTACAGCTCGGTTTACTGAGCTGTCGCAGCGTTTCGCCCTGTTAGAGCCGGCAGATAGTTCGGTAAATCAATTCCCTCTGGCGACTGGAGCTACGTCAATCCGGGTTAATAGTGCTCGCATTCCGAAAATTCCGCCACTAATTCACTCGGATCCAGAGCTTTGGTTCGTGCAGGTAGAAGCATCATTTCGAAATACCCATATCACCGCAGAGTCTACTAAAGTTGATTATCTCTGTCTTGCGCTCGATGCAGAGGCTATGTCGTCACTCAAGGGCATAATTTTATTAGATCTGCGTCCGAATGATATCTATCAACGCGTAAAAGCGAGAATAATCTCCACGTTTGCTTCGTCGGCTGAACACAATTTGCGTAAATTTTTAAAAGGGCAAGTTCTCACGGATGGGAAACCCTCGCGCATTTTAAGCCGGCTCCGTAGCCTTAACAATGGTCACTGCGACGACAACGTGATAAAGACTATTTTTCTCGAGCAACTTCCTAATACTCATCGCGAGATCCTCCTTGCCTCGGGCGGTACGGAGCTCGACAAGCTTGCGGAAGCTGCCGATAGACTAGCCGATAACGCGAGCCTAGGGTCTTTACAGGTAAATGCTGTTACGGCAAAAACCTCTAACGCGCCTTTCAAACCGTCGGACAACGCACCCAGCTCGGACCAAACGTTCAAACGCATTGAGCAAAAGCTGGAGTCGCTTCTTAATATTTGGAGCAAAAACTCCTATAGTATCAGCTCTGCAAACCGTACCGGTAGCTAACCTCGTGCCTTGTCGTCCGATTCACGTAGTAAGGAACGCAACCGGTCGCACAGTCGCAACCCTTCAGGTCTTTGTCGTGCTCATGCGAAATATCCGGAAAATCCAACTTCATGCAAGAGTTGGTGTCCCAAATTTAGCGAGTTTAAAAATTCGGGGGAATAATGCGACCTTCCGTTGGGATGAGGGACGTAGAAGGTCAGCAAACTTCTAAACGTCTCTTAGTACGCGACCGTATTACCGGAAAACAGTTACTCATTGACACGGGCGCGGATATATCACTTATTCCCGCAGACAAAAAAATTCACGGGAAACCTAGCCAGGTTAAATTGTTCGCGGCGAATAACTCACGCATCGACACTTATGGCGAGTCGCTTAGGGAATTGAATTTAGGGGTACATCGTCCAATCCGGTGGAACTTTTGTATAGCGGATGTACCGACTCCTATTATAGGAGCCGACCTTCTCTTTCACTACGGGTTATTGGTCGACCTGCGCAGGCGACGTCTTGTCGATTCTCTCACGAGCATTCATTCTCTCGGGGTTCTGAAAGAAAGTTCATTTCCCTCAGTCAATTCGGTAGATCATAGCACCAATTCTAAATGCGCTCAGCTGTTGGCCCAATTTCCAGAAATCACGGGTGTTGCTAAACCCATTCCTCCGGAGAAAATTGACGTATGTCACCACATCATTACCACAGGTCCCCCTGTCGCGGAGCGGCCGCGTCGCCTTCCTCCAGACAAACTCAAAGCTGCTAAAGCTGAGTTTAAGGCCTGGGTCGATGCGGGCATCTGTCGCCCGGCTTCTAGTCCATAGGCAAGTCCTCTGCACATGACACAAAAAGAAGACGCTTCCTGGAGACCTTGTGGCGACTATCGTCGGCTCAACGCTGTCACGATCCCAGATAGACACCCGACCGCTCATATTCACGACTGTTCGAACGTTCTTCATGGCAAGAAAGTTTTCACATCTCTCAACCTCTTTAAAGCGTTCAACCAGATTCCGGTGGTGCCTGGGGACGTAGAGAAAATAGCGATTATTACACCATTCGGGCTGTTCGAATTTTTATTTATGACTTTTGGGCTCCGAAATGCTGGTCAAACGTTTCAAAGGTACATAAATCGTGCTCTAGGTGATTTAGATTATGTTTATATTTACATGGACGATATTTTGATCGCTTCAGAATCTCTAGAGCAGCATTATGAACATTTGAAAATAGTTTTTGAGCGTCTAAGAGAATTTCATTTACGTCTAAACGTGGACAAGTGTGTTTTCGCGGTAGAAGAACTAGTTTTTCTCGGATATTTAATAAATGCTGCCGGTATTCGTCCCACCAAGACCAAGGTAGAAGCGATCCTCAACTTCCCGAAGCCTCGTACGGTGGTTGAACTTCGGCGTTTTCTCGGCATGATAAATTTCTATCACCGAAACATTCCCCATGCAGCCACAACTCAGGCACCTCTAAATGCTTACTTCTGCGACTCGCGCAAAAATGATAAGCGTGTCATTCAGTGGACTGTCGAGGCCGAAGAGGCTTTTAACAAGATCAAATACGACCTTGCTAATGCTGCCTTACTAGTGCACCCCCGCACCGGCGCCGAAATTCGTATAATTACTGATGCTTCAGATGTGGCGGTTGGGGCTGCACTCGAACAATTGTCTTTCGATAGCGTCTGGGAACCTTTAGCGTTCTTTTCCCAAAAGCTCTCACCTTCGCAACAACGCTACAGTGCTTATGATCGAGAGCTAACGGCCATTTATGAGGCTATAAAGTATTTTTCGGATATAGTTGAGGGCCGCGATTTCAAAGTACTAACCGATCATAAGCCACTTATGTATGCGTTCTTGCAGAGGTCAGAGAAAGCTTCACCACGCCAGTCTCGTCAACTCAACTACATCTCACAGTTCACGACCCATATCGAACATATTCGGGGTTCAGAAAACGTAGTTGCTGATTCGCTGTCTCGTATAGACTCAATTCGTTTTCCTCTTGAGATAGATCTGGAGAATCTAGCGGCGAGTCAAGAAGCTGATGAACAGCTGAAGGAAATTTGTGAATCTCCAAGCTATCCTTTAACCCTAAAGCGCATCCAGTGGGGTCATGCGCACACCACTGTTTATTGCAACCTAACTGGTGAATGTTTGCGTCCTTACATCCAAGGGTCTCTTCGCAAGTCGGTGTTTGATTTTTTCCACAACACTGCGCACCCCGGCCCTAAAGCAACCGACCGATTAATAAGGCAACGGTATGTCTGGTCCAATATGCATCGTGATATTACTCGTTGGTGTAAAGGGTGTTTAGACTGCCAGATGTCAAAAATCTCCCGTCATGTCAAACTCATTCCCGAGCAATTGGTCGCGCCGGATGGCCGTTTTGACCACGTGCACATCGACATAGTGGGGCTATTGCCGGTCAGTGACGGCTATGAATATGTTTTAACCATGATCGATCGTTTTTCTAGGTGGGTCGAAGCAGTCCCTATTCGCGATATTACTGCGCAAACGGTTTGTCAAGCGTATTTCGACACATGGGTTTCCCGATATGGTGCACCCAAGGTCATTACCTCTGACCAAGAAGCCCAATTCGAATCACGCCTTTTCACTGCACTGCTTTCACTCATAGGGTGTCAACGCATTCGCACTACGGCGTATCATCCTGCTGCTAATGGGATGATCGAACGCTGGCATCGTTCGTTTAAAACGGCGATCAAATGCGTTGAGAATACTGAATGGTCGCGAACACTTTCCACGGTACTGCTGGGACTACGATGTCAGGTCCGATTAGACACGAACGCCTCCCCGGCGGAATTCATGTTCGGTACAACTTTACGTCTTCCAGGAGAATTTTTCTTACCTGAAGATTTTACTCCAGATCCAAACATTTTTATTGAGGAATTCAGGGAGTTTATGCGCCAGGTTCGACCAGTGCCCGTAGCACATCACCATAAAAAGCGTGCCTTTTATTTTAAGGATTTATATACCTGTTCACACGTATTTATGCTCGACATGGCAAAAAAGGTCTCGAAAGGCCCTACAAAGGCCCTTATAAGATACTAAAGCGTATCTAGGACCGCAATTTTGATATTGAGATCGATGGCAAATCTCGCACCGTCATGACTGAACTTCTAAAACCCGCGTATTTTGTTCCACATGATCTGGACAATATAGTCACTAGTGATAATAGTACTCAGGGAAATCAGCCAGCTAGTCGTCCAGCTTTAAGAACATACTCGCGTAAGAAAGTTACCTTTGCGTCCGATATTAAGAAATAATTGTAAGCGTAAAATTTTATAATTGCAGTTGTAAGTAATGTTAAGTGAAAATGTTGTTCTCTAACCGCCAGTATTATCTCCGCTTATCAACCGAGTAGAAAATTTCGTTAACACTCGGGGGGGAGTATGTAGAGGCTACAGGCCAAAGTAGCAAGGCAGGGAATATTGCCAAGCGAGGGGAGACGCAAGAGATGCGCATAGCCGCCTGCGCGCGGCAGAGCTTGCTCGACTCTCGAGCTGTACGGACGTGTTTAGCACGTCGCCGCCAAGTAAATAAAAACCCATTTCAAGAACACGTGCTTTTGGCTCTTTGTTCTTTGTTCCTGTTCCTCTCCTGATTCTGAGACAAGAGAGTGTGGGCTCTCTCGTATACTGCCTACGACTATTCCCACAGTCCAACGACAATTAAGCCATCGATTATGGAATTTATCCAGCGACCACTTTCCAGGAAATCGACGGTGATACGTCGAAATACATCGACGAGCTGGAGTTGACGGATATCGGAGAACGCCAAAGCGGTGAGGAAAACTAACCTCAAAGCAGTTGCTATTAATGAATATTTGTCACGAAACGGACGAAAAATGGCAAAATAATTGCGTGAGACGATGGCTTGCACTAATTCACTTACCTGGAACTGCAAAAGAAATGCAACTAACCTTCTCCTCGAAGAGAGTTTGAGAGAGAGAGAGAGAGACAGAGATAGCGAGATTGATTAATACATTTATTAAGCCAAGGCACAGAGCCGTATGGCAAATTCTAAAATACATTGTCAAAATACATAATTTGTAACAATAGTTATGGTAAAAATAATAACACATTTTATAATCTATGTAAATAAGACGTCAACAATAACAAGTGAGAATATAATATGAATAAATAAACAAGTAAAATATAAAAATGTAGCGCAGAATATAATTCATAGCGAGAACAAGAGATGAATATAATAAATTCGTATATAATTTGTTCGCTTACAACGACGACGAGTTCTTAAAACTAGCAATCTCGTAAAATTAAGTGATCCAAAAGTAACATTTTAAATCTGTTTATAGTCGCTGTCCATTTTATGTCAGCAGATAATTCTACCCAACTTTAGAGCATCGTCATTAAAAATGATCGCTTATATGTTTCCGTTTCGCATTTTCGAATCACAAACTCGGATGACGGATTTCTTTCTGAACAACGCTGTTCTTTATCATTTTCTTTGAAAAGTGCACGCAAGTAAGATTGCTTACAAGTATCGAGAGTCTGATAAGTTACAGAACCTATAAAATATTTTAAATCGAGTTTAAAATATTTTAAAAAAGTTTAAATCGAGCCTATATTGTGAAAGGACAGTGTCACTACGAAGCCGAAAGATAAAACGCATAGCAATGTTTTGCAATCGTTGGAGCTTGATATCCATATAACCAGTGGCATCGTTGTAAACGACAGCAGCATAGTCGAAATGAGGAGTGACGAGGGCATTTACAAGGATTTTCCTGAAGTCAGTTGGAAGCATATCGGCTGATGCTGCAGCCCGTGAACCTTTTTTGAGATTAGCGAAACATGACTATTCCAAGATAAATCAGATGAAATCATAACGCCAAGGTTTTTAACAGAATCAACGAAACGAATAATTCAGCCATCACATACTATAGGGTTGACATTTATTTTCTTTAGCAACATCTGGTTCTGTACGGATCCTAATATAATTGCTTTTGTTTTTACTACATTTAATTTAAGACCATTTTCATGTGCTTCAGTAACAATAGCCGCCGCATCCTCGTTTAGTATTGCAATATATATAGCTAATATATTAGCCACATTAATGTTTTCAGGAGTTTCTTGAATATAAATTTGTAGATCGTCAGTGAATAACATACAATAATTACTGCAATATTTGAGCACGCGTAGAATAAATAATAGTAATAATAGCATTAATAAAAATAATAAATATTATAGGTCCAGATTTCGATCCTGACGAACATGGGAGAAACTCTGATGCGTTTCCATCAATATTTAGAACTGCCTTAAATAAGAATGTAACCACTTTATCGCACAGTCTGTAAATGAGAAATTTAATTTTCTAAGCATATTGAGTAATATAGAGTGGTTAAGTGCATCGAAGGCAGTTTTAAAGTCAAATAAAAGAAGGACAATAACCATACCCTTATCTACTCCAAGTTTAACATCGTTCATTATTTTTAATAGAGCTGATTGAGTGCTGTAGTATTTTCGAAATCCTGACTGATATGGCGAGAGTATGTCATTAGATTAAAGAAAATCGGTTAACTGTTGGGTCACTAGTGCATAAAAAATCTTAGCAAATTGGCAAAGATTTGCAATAGAGCGAGTATCGGCTGATGACATAGGATTCGGTATTTTGCTAAGGAGGATAACAAGAGCTTTTTTTCCACGATAATGGATATGACTGGGTACTTAACGAAATATTGAATAAAAGGGTTAAAAATGGAAATAAACTAGCAAAGCAATTTCGGAAATAGTATAGAGGTAACCCGTCAGGACTGCGGCCTTTAGTTTTGGCAAACACGACTGCAAAGCTTGGTAGACTTCAGTGCTTTTAACTGGTTCAAACGAGAAAATGGGACGTGTATCCGATAAATCAATGGAGAGAATTTCGTCTAATTGTGTTTGAGAACATGCTGATTTGTGATATAAGAGTAGTGAATGTTTAACTCATCTATTGAACTTTGCTAAGTGGAGAATTTATCGTGTCCTTAATGCGCCCATATTCCTTTAGGAACTGCCATACTTGAGATTTATTACTAAGACTTGATACAGATTTTGTTATATAATTTTCACGAGCTAACTTAATTTCTAATTTAAAATTTCTATGTAAATTCTTATATTCTAGCAGTAAAACGTAGTTATTGGTCAGCTTCGCATTTTTATATATCGCGTCACGAGATTTGCATTTCGCTTTTAATTCTCTAGTAAGCCAGGGCGTAAAAGGTTTTCTTCTATTTTGTGTTCGAAATGGAGCTAGTCTATCGAATACTGATAACGCGCCTAACTGAGAAGCTACTAACATACGATCGGCATTATCAAGTAAATATCATTTATTTGTGCGTTATTCAACTCAGAAATTTGTCAATTTCTAAAATCCCTAGATGCTGAAATTCTGGCATCATATTTTACAGAGTAAATTTTCAGATCACCAATCAAATAATCATGTCCATTTATAAATGGAGACGGAGATTTATAAAATGAGTGCACTTTATCGTGGGAGTCGGTAACAATGACGTCAAGCCATGTATCCGTGAAATCTTTAAGATACGTTACTCAGTAGGGGATCAGGTATAGGGAATTTTCGTCAAGAAAATTCCCTAGGTGATTTGCAACTTAATTTATCACTTAATAAGTTAGAGTTTAAATCACCCATAAGAATGCTATTTGCGAAATCATGAGAGATTTTTGAGAAGCATTGACAAAAGTTATTTGGAAAATACCCATTTGGTCTGCGATATATTGAGGCTACCAATGTACGAGAACCAGTAGGGGTAATATATCAATTTAATAAATACTCAGGCTCATTTATAACGTCTATTTGCGGAGCATCAATAATTTTAAATTTAAATGAACTTTTAACATACAGCCCGACTGCCCCTCGTTGAACAAATTGTAATTCTGAGACAAGATTCCCCTATCATTGCGAACGAAAGAGTAATTTGGGATTGAACAAAATGATAGGATGTCATTTGGGGTCAACCATGTTTCATTAACGGATAACACGTCGATATTGTATTCAATAAGAAAAGATTGTACTAGATTTATGCAATGTGGTAGGGAATTTACATTGATGTCCGCAAAGCGAACTGTACTATGGGTAGTTTGCAGTTTTGGGGAATTTCTAGATGAAGGTAGTCAAATTACTTTAATTAAATCTGCATCCGTAACAGTACAAATATTTTCTGCATTCTCATTTTTACGTACAAAAACAATGCCACGGTTTGCCAAAACAAATTGATAACCCTGTTCTACTGCCCGCTCTTTAGCACGTACACGAAGGCTATGCTGACATGGTGGTAACATTTCCCAATACGTTACATTTTTTCCATTAAGCGGCGAATTTGGAAGCTCTGGAAAGATTGTGGCAACTTTGATATCACCGCAATCTTTCTTTCTTCCTAAAACAAAATCCTTAAATTGATCGGAGTCCAGTTGCACAACAAAGGAGATTTTTTTGGATGCTGTAGGTATATTCAAATTGGCATTCGGACCATTAGGATTATCACCTTTATTTTTAGGATTAAAGGACCATGTAGATAAAACATGCGATAAAGAATTTTTAATCCCAATATAGTTAGTTTTATCATTTTAAAGAGAATCTAATGGACTCCACGAGTTATAAACCCATATACAACTTGTTACGGATAGAATCCATTAGTAATAAGAAAATGTACCTAGGTAATAAGTTCCTTAGCAAAAGGTCTAATACTTTCTGTATAGTTGAAACGCGATGACGTTCTCGAGTTTCTTATGTATGTTTTCGGCGGTCGTTGGCATCAACTTTCGGCGGCGCTTATAGCGGCTCATTCTAGCTCGAAAAAGAATGATTCAGAGATCAGATGCACTCTGGCCTTTATACAGATCGGTAGTTACAAAGCGCGTTATTCCAATAAGGCGGATATTGTATTTAATAAATAACAGACTTAATGGTGTATAAATTATTGTAACAAAATCCTTAGTTTATTCACATCCCGAACACAACTCAAACGGACTTTTGTCATTCCGCTTTCTCCAATTCGGATAGGTGACTGTATTATAACAGTCTTTTACCCTCCGAAAGAGAATTAATGCGAAAATAACAACCGAAAGAGATGAGAGTTAGAGAAAAAAAACATACATCTTGAATGTAAATACAAGTTAAGAATAAGTTTCTTTTTAAGAAATAATTAAATAATTATATACTGGCGTTTTGGCTCCAGTCCTTTGCCATTGATCCATCGTCAGTGCATTGCTGGCAAGTACCTAATACAGACGCTAAATAATACTCCAGAGTCGGTCATATATGTGAGTTATTTTCGCATTAATTCTCTTTTGGAGGGTAAAAGACTGTTATAATACAGTCACCTATCCGAATTGGAGAAAGCAGGATGACAAAAGTCCGATTCAGTTGTATATGGGTTTATAGCTCGTGGAGTCCATTAGATTCTCTTTAAAATGATTAAATACCCATTGAGCAAACAGTTTGTATTTTATACTTTCTTGCCTATTGTCAAGAAAGTGTAAACTAGAAATTTCTTTTCATAATAGTTAGTTTTAATCTTACGAAGATTTCTTCAAAAAATACGGTAGTCTCTGGGGAGATGCCGCAAACAAGATTGTCGGATGTAGGGTGAGCGAGAGCATTTCGACACTTTAAATTCTCTAATTCACTCTGCAAAAAAGAATTTTGAGCCTCGAAATTCTGAATCTTTTTGGAATTCTGTTTAACGCTACTGTAAAGTTCGGTATTGTGGGCGGAGTGCTCTTCTGTAATAGCACGAAGGTGAGATGTCATTTTTATAGTTTGAAGTTCTGTACCATTTGATAACGATTGCTCCATTATCTTAGTGAGACGGTCGTCTGAAGAAAGAGTGTTCCAATTTTCAGGTAATTAAGGCTGAGACTGGATAGGCATAATTGATTTTTCCACACTTAGGATTTGTTGCCCGCCTAACATAAGATTTGGAGCTATCAGTGAGCCTACCGCCTGTTGTGAGCTGCTCGCAAAATTTCGCGGCGCCTGTGGCCCTACACCCAACTGTACACCGTGTAATCATTGCGCATTTGTCGCAGCAGCGTCGTAAATAATTGGTTCAGTTTAATTATTGAAGTTATTAGGTTGCCGAAAACTTGCATTTAAATTATGTCCTTGA
Source organism: Gastracanthus pulcherrimus (assembly GCA_949152435.1). Classification (NCBI taxonomy): domain Eukaryota; kingdom Metazoa; phylum Arthropoda; class Insecta; order Hymenoptera; family Pteromalidae; genus Gastracanthus; species Gastracanthus pulcherrimus. Next base: position 120,193,536 of record OX424574.1, read on the forward strand.
TTATTTGAAAAGGCTATTGTTTCACCGAGAAAAAATTGCGGAGAAAAAGTTATATTTCTAACACAGCACTCTGACGCAGATTTCGCCTTTAAATAGTCACGACCGCACCCGAAATGAAAATTTTTCTTACAGACAGACCAGAAAACGAGCTTGGTAGCAATATTTTTTTTATATTTTGCACATTTAGGCATTAGGGTAAGATAACTTTTGATTAATGCCTTACGTAAAATAATTAACAATAATACGCTATATGTAACACACAATAAATTAATGACAATTTAACTTTTAAATGATATCGAATTGCTTAATTAATTAACTAAATTGAAGCTAGCTTAAAATTATCATCTACTCTCAACTCATCGCAAACCTCTAATATCCCGCATCAGCTGACAGTACAACAGCAGACAAGATGGGTTTGTCGGCGCATGTGTGTAGACGATGATGCACGTGTCCCCACTCCTTTGCACCTAGCCTCTAGGTGTACAACCCAGCTTTGACAAGGATAGGAAAGTCCGTCTGGAGAGCAGCACTATTGCAGCTGCGTTTCTACGCATCAAGCAGCTATTCCAGAAAAGCGACGAAGTTCTCGGATAAGTAATTCTAAGAAGAAGATTCGTTGATGGAAAAGGCGACGCAACCTAGCGGCTATACGAAGAACTAGAACATGATCACGACACGTTTAAAGTTTATATATATATATATATATATATATATATATATACACTATAAAAAGTTAGTCACAAAAAAGAAAACTTTACAGACACTTGAGAATGACGCACGCAGATACGAAGATGATGATTAAGATGCAGAAGGGCAGCAAGGCAGCTGCAGTATTGTTCTCGAAGGAAGTGTGGTATTGCGGTTATGTTTACTCACTGGCGATTGAAATTTGGCGATTAGGCAGAGGCAAATGGCCGACCTAACCCTCTCGATGTCACGGCAACAGACGAAATAAAGATTTCTGGCCTTATAGATGCAAGTCATGCTCTGTATGTTTGCAGAAACAGAAATCAATTGGACCTCAAGATGCCTGTAACGTTTTTACGTCTCGACGAAGTACAAAAATTGTTTAAAAACTCAATTTGAGCAGGAGCGTCAGCGATCGCGACCGGTGTTGAAAGAGAGAGATAGAGAGAGAGAGAGCGAGAGAGAGAGAGAGAAAGATACGATTTATTTGTCATTTTTGGCAAAAATACATTACATAAAAATTGTTATTTTGTCAATACATTAAAGTCTTTGATCATTATCACAGGTCGTCAGTATATAAATATAAAAAAATTGTTGCACAAATTTGTCATTATGTAATATCACGGTTTGTTTATATCACAGTTCCATAACAATTTCTGAAAGTTTACTCATTCTTGCATACACGTACATCCATCACGTCACAATTTAAAAACAATTACAATTCAGCAGATACATACACTCATCACACATGCAGATAAATTTACTCTTTATTAAAATATACTCTTTATATTTTGTACGAGTACATTACAACATATTTCACGATTAAGAATACAAAACACGGGAGAACGGATAAATTAAAAGAAAAAAATAATAAGATACAATTAATAAATAAATAAATAAATAAATAAATAAATAAATAATAAATAAATAAATAAATAAATAAATAAATAAATAAATAAACAAATAAATAAAAAAATAAATAAATAAATAAAAAAAAAAATAAAAAAAAAAATAAAAAAAAATAAATAAATAAATAAATAAATAAATAAATAAATAAATAAATAAATAAATAAATAAATAAATAAATAAATAAATAAATAAATAAATAAATAAATAAATAAATAAATAAATAAATAAATAAATAAATAAATAAATAAATAAATAAATAAATAAATAAATAAATAAATAAATAAATAAATAAATAAATAAATAAATAAATAAATAAATAAATAAATAAATAAATAAATAAATAAATAAATAAATAAATAAATAAATAAATAAATAAATAAATAAATAAATAAATAAATAAATAAATAAATAAATAAATAAATAAATAAATAAATAAATAAACAAATAAATAAATAAATAAATAAATTAATAAATAAATAAATAACTACCCATGTAATACTCTGTCGTCATGAAAAAATGTCAAATTAATCACCGTGCAGTTTACTGAGGTGCCTGCCTAACGCCGGTTTAAATTTACATTAGGACGGCAGATACCTCACACTGCAGGGGAGGGAGTTCCAGAATCGCGAGCCTTGGGCTCTAAATGAGTAGAGACCCTTATCAGTCCGCGATCCCGGAACCGAGAGCTCTTTCACACCACTCCTACTGGAAGTCCTAGCTGATTTTTTACCAAAGAGAGCCGCAAGGTACGGAGGTTGTCCCATATTTATTGCCGTATACAATAGTAACCCCGCAAAGTACGCTCGTCTTTCCTTTACTGTAAGCCAGCCAAGATATTTCCTGTGAGGAGTGATGTGCTCATCCCTTCTAACACCACATATGTATCTCACACATGAATTTTGAAGTCGTTGCAACTTCGTCTCGAGCTCATCAGACACATCAAGGTGAACCACGGAACAATAATCTAAATGTGGCACTACCAGCGCCCATGCAAGCTGCTTTCTCAACGCCTGAGTTGTGCATGAACTAAAAAATCGTAGGCTGTAAAAAGCACGATTTACCTTTTTTCCAACTGCATCAACCTGCAGTTTCCACGTGAGTTTAGAATCCATCACAACACCAAGGTTTGTGACTGAGTCAGAGAAAGGCACATGTACACCTTCCTGAAACTCAATGCCGGGCAAACCAAGATCCTGCAGCCGATTGATGTTGTGCTCGGAGCCGAAAATGATCGCTTTTGTTTTGCCGACATTGAGTCGCAGTCCGGATGCTTCGGCCCACTCCGACATTGCCCGCGCAACAGCCGACATGCGTCTGATACCCACATGAAGATCTCGCCATGTCACTTGAGTGTAAGTTTGCAAGTCTTCCGCGTATAGCAAGTGTTTAACATCACCACCAGTCAGTACGTCTTGTAAGTCATTGACATAAAGACTGAATAGCAAGGGCCCCAGGACTGAACTCTGTGGCACACCTAGATTGGTGGTTAGCCAATCAGATTCCCCATTGTTGTCAGTTATGACTTTTTGCCTGCGACCGAAAATATATGATTTGATCCACAGAAGAACACTCCTGGAAAAACCCATGCGTATCAGCTTACGAAGTAATTTAGATGGTGATATAGTGTCAAACGCCTTACTAAAGTGGAACAGTAGCAGTATAGTCATTAGTTTCTTATTGTCGTTAATCCCAGTTCGTATGTCTACGGTTAGTTTTAGTAGAGCTGTCTGGGTGCTGTGATGCTGTCTGAAACCGGTTTGCAGAGGATCCAAGATCTGTTTGGATCTTAAGAAATCGGTAATCTGGTCGTGTACTATCTTCTCCAGCACCTTGGAGAGAAAGCTCAATAGTGTTATTGGGCGAAAATCTGATAGAGTAGATGGCACTGAAACCTTTTTTAGAGGCACCAAGTGAGCCCCCCTCCAAGCCCCTGGGAAGACACCACCAGACAAAGAGGAGTTAAAGACCCTCGCTATATGATACTTTACATACGGGAGAGCTTTAGCTACAACGCTTTGGGGAATACCGTCCTCACCCCTAGCCTGCAACGAGAAATGAGCAACAGCCAAGACTACGTCCGTGACTGAAACGTCTTTGAAAACAAAGCCGTCGTCACTGGCCGAGTTCAAGATGCTACCCACATCAACGTCACCGTCACTCTGGGAGACCGATACCCCCGCAAAGTGCGAGTTCAGCTCACCCGGCGAGAAGCCATGCAACCCCCCTCCCCGTGCCCTTGGCAGGAGCCCTAAGCCCTTTAGTTCTTTCCAAATATCCTTCTATCCTTCTTATTTTCTAGGGCTTCAAAAATCTTATTTTGCATGTAAGTCTCCCGCGCGATTTTCATGCGTTGTTCTGCTTCGACCGCGAGAGACCGGTACTCCTGCCAAAGATTACCGTTTTTTGTGCGCTGTAGTCGTCTGCGTACGGGAGAGAGAGAGACAGAGAGAGAGAGAGAGAGAGAGAGAGAGAGAGAGAGAGAGAGAGCGAGAGAGAGAGAGAGCGAGAGCGAGAGCGAGAGAGATAGAGATAGAGAGAGAGAGAGATAGAGAGAGAGAGATTGATTGAAACAACTTGGGGTACAACCCTCATCTGTCATTTAGCATGCGTAAGTTTTACATTGTAAAGTATGATTTTACAAAGGCGAAGTAGCAAAGCGTAAATCGTTTTAGAGTCGCAACATACGGTAGGTAAATTACGAAAATAATAGCAATTATAATAAATTCGATGTGTAAGGCGCTGATAGTTTACTACTGAGTTAACTAAAACTAAAAATATGAACTAATTTAAACTAATCTAAAATCGAAAACATGTCTAGATCGGCGAGGTCGGAATATCTGGCCGCTGCTAATTAGAAATGCAGTCTAAGATTCTGTATGGCTAGCCAGTCCCAGTGGTCACTATCTAAAAGAGTGGTATGGAGGGAATTTCTGAAGGAATCAGTATGCTCATGATTAAATGCGGGGGGGGGGGGGGGCGGAAATTGAGAAGGTAGGTGGCTAGAATGTGAAAGGAGCTTCTTTTTGATTCAGTACGAGGAGCTGTTGAGACGTAGATATTATCGGGTTGGCGGCGACCTGCACGACGGGAGATTACATTATAGGCTTGAGTATCCAGGAAATACTCGCGACTTCCGAACACTCAAAGCCACCGGAGTGCTAGGCAGTGCGAGGCGACACGATTTCTACATGGAATATCGTCGTACACAAATCGCACACATGCGTTTAGTGCTATGTGAAACTTTAGATTTTGAGTAGCATTGAGATCATGATACACTGCACACGCATAATCAAAGTACGGAAAGATTAGTGATTCAACAAGGTCTTTTTGGAGCTCACGTGAAAGGGCGTGGCGGTGATGCTTTAAAACGTAAAGTGTGCCGTAAACTTTTCGGGAAATGTGCTTAACGTGGCGGTCCCAATTTAATGTCGAGGTGATCCGAATGCAAAGGTTTAGTATGTCCGTGACGTAGGGAAGATCGTGACCGTTTATTTTGACCTTCGGACAGTTATTAATGTCACAGTGGGACGTATATTGGAGACTGCCCATGATCATGGTTTTAGTTTTTGAGATGTTCAGCTGAAGCCCATTTTCGACAGCCCACCTCGCGACTGCTGTTGCATTTCAATTTATAACCGCTAAACCTTCAGTAAATTTATCGGGTGGAAACGAAAAGAAGATTTGTGTATCGTCGGCAAAGATCATATTTTCGCTGTCGATTAGGTAATTCGGCAGATCATTATTAAAGATTGGAGTCGGTCATGTAAGTAGTTAAAAAACCATTTGATAGCCTGGTTCGAGCAGTTTATGTCGCGAAATTTACGAAGCTGGATTTTGTGCGGGATAGTATCAAATGTCTTCGAGAAGTCAAATAAAACAAGGATAGTTATATTGCGATCGTCGATAGCTTGTTTGACATCATCAAGGACACCGAGGAGAGCCGTTTGTGTACTATGTTCTTTACGAAATCCTGCTAGTCGAGAATGAATTAATTTGTGCTTTAAGATGTAGTATGATAGTTGGTCATGGATCGATCCCTCGAGTAATTTCGACGGTTCTAAGAGCTTTGCGATCGGATGAATATCGGTGGGAGTGAGCGGAGTTTTTACTTTGCATAGTGGCATTAAGAGAGCTCTATTCCAGAGGTCAGGAAAGGAGGCCTGCGTGATCGAGTTATTAAAGAGTACTTTGAATAGTGCAGCGAAAACAGGGGCAATTTTCTTTGATAACTCGACCGAGAGGCCGTCGTGTCCACGTGCTAGAGACGTCACACAGTTTATTGCAGATAACACGTCATTAGTGGTGATAGTGGTGATATTGAACTCTTCGCGTATGATAGGCGGCCGTGAAATGGACAGCAAATCATCGAGCGTTGCTTGGGGCATAGGCGGTGTGGCATTTAAAATTGATGCATTGTGGGCCTTTGGGGAGTTAGAAGGAAAGAATAAAAAGGAGGATGGAAGAGAGGGTGCTGAAATGCCTATTTTTCGTACGACCACCAAGCATGGTTTAAGATCTGGAGCGAAGTTAAGTTTTTCAGCGAAATGGGTATTCTTGGCTGTATTAAGCATGTTACAAACTTGTGCACGGAGCGCGCGGAAATGATTGTAGATGGATAGTGAATTCGTGCGCTGAGCAGACTTGTAAGCTTGGTCGCCACTTTTCATGAGCGCAAATATTTCTGGCAAAACCCAAGGCTAGCGCTTGGAAGAGATTTTGATGGATTTTAGAGGAGCGAGTGCATCGAGGGAAGAGACAGGGCGTTGCCGATGATCTCGCAAAGCTCGTTAAGATTCGTACGATTACTTACAGCTAAGGGAGAACCAAGTGGGAAGAGGAGAGAAAGATTTGAGTTGACAAGAGTAAGTAGTGTAGCATCACTGAGATTTTTCATGCCCCCTACCTTTACTATTTCGGTTATGAGGGGTGGCTTATGGAACTTAAAGTCCAGTTCGATAGCGTCGCAACCTGCTATAAAAGGTGCGTCTTATTTTCTGTAGTTCAGGACTACGTTCTCAGAATGAGTTATAAAGAGATCAAGCCAGATGTCGGCCCAAACCCTGATGGAGCGCGTGTGGTACGTACCTTCAGACGGGACAAGGTAGAGTGACCATGCGTTAATGTAGGATTTCGGGAAATTCGAGGCTCCATCCTGTACTAGCATCTTAATGTTAAGATCTCCGATTATAAGAACATTATTGTAGAATGGAATGTATTCTGAAAGTTTACGAAAGAAAACGTGAGCATAGGCGGCATCGGGGGGGGGGGGCGATTAAAATAATAGCAAGTAACGGTGAGTTCTAAGAATTCTTTATTTTCAATCACATAAATTCAGGCGTGTTATCGTACTATGGATTATAATTCAGTAAGATGTTTATTTGATAAATATTTCGAACATATACTTCTATCCCGCCACCTTCATTTCCAATACGGTCAACCCTAAGAAATTTGCACCCCTCTATATTGACGACAGAATCATCTCTTTCGGGGATCAGAAACATCTCAGTAATTGCAATTACATCATAGGACTATTCCTTACAATGATAGTGGATGAGATTTATATGTGGATGGAGCCCATTAGCATTAATATGGCATATAAATATGCTACTTGCGCTGCTTATTCTACCGCCCTCTACCCGAACCTGTTGATGTCAAAACGAGTCTGTGATGGGTGGTTTGGGAGCAAGGGATGGGAGAGGTGGAAGGAAGGTGAGGTCTACTTCAGAATTTATATTGATAGGTGGCGATCCACGAGTTTCGGTTATGTATCCGGTGAGGTTTTTGACGAATACTCGAAAATAGGTTAGGTCCATTTTTACCAAGTGTGTTTTGCGCCAGAGGTCAAAAACAGGCTGCGGCCACATTTCCTTCAACACAAGGAAGCAGAGAGAGAAAGAGAATGATTGATAGATTGATTAATATTAATTAAAAAAGACAATCGAACATCACAAGTTATACATACAAAAACAGTTTTAGTGACTGTAGAATACATGAACCCTATGTGCTTATCGATAGAGAGAGCCCATTTCGCCGATAAACATTAAGTAAAACAATTTAAATTCTAATGAATTACAATAAAGATTTGGAGAAGTTTTTACAAGAGATGGAACGAAAATATAACAATTTTATATACAGTGCTATTAAAGTACTAACTAACTCGTAGAGCATAACTAGGGAGTCAAGTCCGTGCCAGAGGATGGGGGGGCATACGTGCTGCTGCATTGAACATTAGATAATAAGCCTTTCATTTTGGACTGGAGAGCATTAATTGGACTTGTCGCGCTGACAACGACTCGCGTAGAAACTTTTTAAATGCAGCTACTTTTATCGGTGAGAAACCGGTAACGCTAACAAATTTAAGAATATATCTACTTGTATCCCGAACGATTTGTCAAGGACAAATCTTGAGGACGGTTATGCTCAGGCCGCCGCGCAACAATGTCTACGTTAAGACGTTAATCCTGCGGATTCACAAAGTCAATCAAGGCGAAAGCAAGGTGTTCGCGTTGACGCGATCATGGGATATTGTAATCCGATTGATAGTAAAAAAGGGAAGGAGGGGGGACCGAGCTCAGGGAAGGGCAGGGCAAAATTAAAAATTCACTTCTTATTTTGTTAACGAAGCTGGTTTATTCAACACTCGTTGTAAAGCACAAACCGAACCCGGACGAACAATCATCGCGATGTGCAGCGAGATGAACAGAATTAGTCAATTTAACACTGTTTGCAAAGCACAAAGCGAAACCCGGACAAACAATCACTACGATGTGCAGCGAACTCCACACATCTCGAAGCGCCGATGAATACTGACTCCTCGCTGAGCTGTAGCCGGCGCCCTGCGGCCCGCGCGGCGGTGCGCGCCATCTGGCGACCGTCGGAAGTGACTCCGCCCTTTCAGAGTCGGCGCACAAAGGCGCTTCTCGCACGAACATTACACCCGCCCTCGCTTCTCAAGCGAAATTCCTGTTCCGCCCGCCCTGGAGAAGTCAAGGGAGGGGCTCTGAATTCGGCCCCCCTAGTTAGTTGGCAGTTGGCAGAGTTTTGTGATGGGACGAGTGTAGGTCCCCGGGCAGTCCTGATCGTTGCGACCCTGACTCGGTTATCATGGCCCGGGTGGGCTTGGATGACACTTCCCATCGGCCACCTTCCGCATCGTAGAAGAGATGGATCCACGATTAAGACAAGATCGTTCACCTGGATGTTCCGAGTAGGTCTCAACCACTTGCTGCGTTGCTGGAGGGTATTAACATACTCAGCAGCCCATTTGCTCCAGAAGTGATCTCTCATGCCTTGTACGAGGCGCCAGTGACTGAGATGTCCCAGATTCACCTGTGAATTGTGTGGTTCAGGAAGCACCTGTGGAGGGAACCCAGTTATTAAGTGCCACGGTGTTATAGCCTGCAGATCGTCGGGGTCCCCAGAGATCGGGGTCAGAGGTCGAGAAATCATACAGAATTCGACCTGAGTCAGGAAGGTACTCAGCTCCTCGTACGTCAAGAGCTTATCCCCGAGGACCCGTTTGAGATGAGATTTCGCCGATTTGACGGCGGCCTCCCACAATCCCCCAAAATGGGAGGCGGCAGGGGGGATAAACCGCCAGGTGATCCCATCGTTGGCAAGTATCTCGGTGACGACGTCCCATTCGATCTCAGCACTCTGCAATAGCGCTCGCAATTCGAGGTCGGCGCCTCGGAAGGTGGTGGCATTGTCGCTCCAGAGCTCGGCTGGTGAACCTCGCCTGCTGGAGAAGCGTCGGAGGGCGGCAAGGAAACTGCTCGTGGTCAAATCACCGACAACTTCCAAATGGACGGCCTTCGTGCTCAAGCACACGAATACCGCGATGTAGCCCTTGACGGCCCTGTGCCCTCGCCCTTTGTTGGCCTTTACCCGGAGCGGTCCGGCATAGTCGACCCCGACTTTCGAGAAGGGTCGTGATCTCTCGACTCGTTGACTTGGAAGGGAGCCCATAAGTTGTGTTGAGGTCTGTCCCCGATTCCAAGCGCAGGTGATCCATTTTTGGATCACTGATCGGATCCTCCGACGCCCTCCGAGGATCCAGGCACGTCGAATTGCGTAGGAGTAGCTCAGTGTTACGCCGCCGTCGAGAGCGGTTCTGTGAGCCCATTCAAGTATCAGTGTTGAAAGGTGGCAATCGCGAGGCAAGATTAGAGGGTGACGTTCAGCGAACGGTAGAGGGGCCTCTCGCAATCTCCCTCCCACTCTAAGGGTGCCTTCACCGTCAAGGAAAGGCTCAAGGCTTGCCAGACGGTTTCTTTTGTTTAAAGGCTCTCCCTTTTTTAGCAGCGAGATCTCAACAGCAAATTCTGATTGTTGCGAGAAGCGTGCACATCGATTAAACACCTCGTCAAGTTCAGAGAGTGTCAAAGAAGAGTCCTCCGATGGCCTTCCATCTTGAAGTGATTTGATAAAACGTAGGCACCGGGCAGTCACTCTCGTGAGTCGGGTCAGTGAAGAGAACCGGGTACATACATGATCTTCAAGTTGCAGCTGAAGACAGGGCAGTTCCTCGTTAGTCTCTGGAATCTGGATCTCGGAGGCGGACGTAAGATCATCCGAAGAAGGCCATTCAGAAGAGGGTCCGGCCAACCACTGGGGTCCTTGCCACCAGATTTGACTCTTGCTCAGAGTGGAGAGGTTCGTCCCCCGAGATGCAAGGTCGGCTGGATTCTCGGATGAGGGGGTGTGTCTCCAGATGACATTCTGGGATCCCGCTTGAATCTCTGCAACTCGATGGCTTACAAATGGTGTCCATTTGGATGGCTCAGACGCAAGCAAGGCTAGCATGGTGCGGGAGTCCGACCATGCGTGGATGGACTCGACCTTTTGATTGAGACCACCGATGACTTTTCGAACTAGACGGATAAGAAGCACGGCAGCGCGAAGTTCCAAGCGTGGTATTGTTATCGTTTTTACTGGAGCCACTCGAGTCTTTGAAGCTAGTAGTCGAGAGTGCACTGACCCCTTCGCTGAAGTCACACGGATGTAGATGACTGCAGCGTAAGCGCGCTGTCTGGCATCAGCAAACCCGTGTACCTGTAAGGTGTCAGTCAACCTCATTCCGAGCCAGCGAGGGATTCGGACGGCGGAAACGTTTGGAAGGTCCGCGCGGAACCTGTTCTAACGCGACCGGAGCTCAGTTGGTAGATGCTCATCCCATTGCACCGTTTGCTTCCAGAGATCTTGCATTAACATCTTTGGCGTAATTAGTAGAGGGCTGAGCCAACCGATTGGATCAAAAAATCGTGCAATGGTGGAGAGAACCTGTCGCTTTGTCACCGACCCAGGACGAGCGGTCGCAGGAACGATGAAGCGCATTTCATCCTGTACTGGGTCCCATGAGATTCCCAGTGCTTGAACGGGTCCCTTCATAGAAAAGTCCTTTCACGTCGGACGAAGCCGACTCTCCTCTGGCAATCCCTCGATGATTGTCGGTTCGTTCGAAACCCATTTGCGAAGAGGAAAACCTCCGGCTTGTAGCATCAGAATAAGTTCGTCTCGGAGCTTGATGGCGGTTGACAGATCATCAGCTCCGGTGACAATGTCGTCAACGTAGGTGTCCGAATGCAGAGTCTTCTTCGCTAACGGGAACCGAGGTCCCTCATCCTCAGCGAGCTGGAGTAATGTCCTAATTGCGAGATAGCGTGCGCAGCGGGTCCCGTAAGTTACTGTCAAGAGTTGGTAGTGTCGAGCTGTCTCGTCTTCTTCGGATTGCCAGACGATCCGTTGTAGATCGACGTCTCGCTCGTCGACTAGAATTTGTCGGTACATTTGACTGATATCAGTACAAAAGGCAATACGGTGGAACATCCAATTGAAAATGATGGCTGGGACATCCTTTTGTAGGGCGGGACCTGTGTACATGGCATCGTTCAGGACGAGCCCGGAAGAGGAATGGAATGACGCGTTAAACACAATCCGGAGCTTTTTGGAGAGTTCGTCTGCCTTTTTCCAAACTCCGTGGTGTGGGAGGTAGCACAGAGGTTGAGTTGGCCGTCGACGAATCGGTGGGGGCGACACTTGGCGCATATGTCCTGCCAGCTCGTAGTTACAGATGAAGGCAGAATACTCCTTCTGGAGAACAGGATCCTCCGAGAGTCGTCTGCGAAGTCGCGACATTTGCGAGCAGGCACCTTTCGTTGTATCGCCGAATTTGCTCAATGCTGCGGGCTTGAAGGGAAGGCGAACTATATATCGCCCGTCCTCACAGCGTCGACAGCCTTCGGAGAAGAGGCGCTCACACTCTTGGTCATCCTGTGAGAGGAGAGGCTCGGCAGAGATTTCCTCGAGTTCCCAGAATCTTTGGAGCAATTCATTTGATGCAGCGTCGTCGGACCAGGAGGTGTAGGCAGTGCTTAGCGCCCCCTCGTGACTTCGATCATATTGGGTTACCAGTCCCAGAACTATCTAGCCGAAGCGGGTTCTCTGAGCTGCGGGAGTACCCAGAGGTCCTTTCTTTAGATCTTCGAGAATGAGCGTTCGGTAGGCGTCGGCACCGAGCAACAGATCTACTTCACCAGGTTGGCAAAAGTCGGGATCGGCAAGATCGAGGCTCTGAAGGTACTCCCAGGTTTGATCTTCTAATTTCACGTTCGGTGTTTTGATGCCAAGATGGCGGAGAACAAAGGCTGGTTGACTCCAGGTGTGGCTGGAAGTCATAATGGTGAGGATTGTCTTTTGAAGAGTAGATCCACTCGCCGGCCTCCTATTGCATGGATCCCGAATTCGACTTCTTGCGTGGGGGTAACTGGCCTCTGATCCGGGATCAATGAGTGCCCGAACTTGCAGTTGCCGGCCACCGTATGATATCAAGTTTACTCGCGCGGTGTCCCGCAAGACTAGTCATTTCTCTGCCGATGTATTAGCCATGCTCTTCTCTCCCTCGAGCCTGTTTGACAGGTCTGTGCGCGGGTGCGGCAGCCGCAGGTCTCTTTCTTGATTCATGGAGGAGAGTGTAGTGCGACGCGCTGCATTCCTTGCATACAAAATTTGAGGGGCAATGGGCAGCGGGATGACCTTGCCTCAAGCAGTTGTAACACAAATTCAGTTGTGCCCCTTTAACCCGGCGCTGTCCCACATCGAGCCTTAAGAACGTGGGGCAACGCATAATCGAATGTCGCTCATCACAGACAGGACACTCAGGCGACGCCTTCACCTTGACGATTGATGCCTCAAGAGACTGCAGCTTGGTTGGTGATCTCGTTGCCGGGAGGAGGCTCTTCGAAGAAGGTCCTTGGCCAGTGGTCTTGATGAGCTCACTGGATTGCAGTGCTCTTATCCGATTTTGGAGGAACGTCGTTAGTTCATCGAAAGTGGGCATCTTATCGGTGTTGGAGACGGTTTTCTCCCAATCCTTCCGGGTGACGACATCCAAAGCTCTTGCGAGGTAGAAGACGAAGAAATCATCCCAGTGCTCGGTTGGACGCCCGAGAGACTTCAACGCATCCTTCCGAGATGTTACAGTGTCCAATAGATTCTGTAGGCTGCTTGGATCTTCCCTTGCAATCATGGTCAGATTCGAGAGTGTATTCATATGCCAAAGGGCAAGCAGGCGCGTATTTTCGTAACGCTTCACCAGTATACTCCAAGCGATCTTGTAATTGACTTCGGTGATCGGCAATTTCTCCAGAGCGACCTTCGCGGCGCCCTCAACTGACGTCTTCAGGAAGTGTAATGTTTGGACCTCCGTCAAGGTTGCTTCATGATCGACGAGAGAGAGAAATAAATCCCTGAATGGTTCCCATTCTTCGTCATTTCCAGAAAATCTTGGTAGATTGATCTTAGGGAGGTGAGAGCGAGAGCTTGCTCGTGGCTCTCCAGCAGCGCTCGTCCTGCTTGCTAGTTCATCGTAGAGATAGCCCAGCTGCGAAGTGTAGCTCCGCTGAGTGATTCCGTAAACGTCCTGTTGGAAATATTCAGTTCCTCTGAGTGTCCTGCTTCTCTGGAGACTCGCGTGGCGCGATTGGAAGGATGACCACATGTCACGCAGAGTCTCGATGTAAGCTTGAAGGATGCCTGCGGTATTGATAGGATTGACCCTCATAATATCATCCTTGAAGTTGACGATGCGATCAGCCAGTGATTGCTGCCGTTCCAATCGCTCCATCTTAGTGGCAGCTCACCGAACTATCGGAAATGTCTGGGCGAATGTGCAAAACACCATTTGATTTAAAACTATGCCTTCGAAAAGAGATTGAGGGACAGCATAAGGAAGAAAAGAGATTGAGAGAAAGAGGGAGAAAGAGAGAGAGAGAGAGAGAGAGAGACAGCGCAAGCCGGCGCACGCGCCGCGCTGCTCGCCCGTCATGGCGGCCCCGTTCTCGTCTCGCTCCCGCGCAGGCATGGCCTCACGAAAGGACAGAGAGAGAGAGAGAGAGGGACAGCATGAAGAAGAAAGGAGATGGAAAGAAAGAGGGAGAGAGAGAGACGGCGCACGCGTCGCGCAGCTCGTCCGTCAACATGGCGGTCCCGTTCTCGTCTCACTCCCGCGCAGGCTTGGCCTCGTGAAAGGAGAAAGAGAGAGAGAGAGAGAGAGACAGTGCGAGCCGGCGCACGCGACGAGCGGCTCGACTGTCATCATGGCGGCCCCGCTCTCGTCTCGCTCCCGCGCAGACATGGCCTCGCGAAAGGAGAAAGAGAGAGAGAGAGAGAGAGAGAGAGAGACAGTGCGAGCCGGCGCACGCGCCACGCTGCTCGCCCGTCATGGCGGCCCCGTTCTCGTCTCGCTCCCGCGCAGGCATGGCCTCGCGAAAGGAGAAAGAGAGAGAGAGAGAGAGAGACAGTGCAAGCCGGCGCACGCGACGCGCGGCTCGACTGTTATCATGGCGGCCCCGCTCTCGTCTCGCTCCCGCGCAGGCATGGCCTAACGAAAGGAGAGAGAGAGAGGGACAGCGCGAGCCGGCACCTTGAATCGCGTGCCCATATCCTGCACCCGAGCTCGGATCCGGTTCGAAGGACCAATTGTTCGTGTTGACGCGATCATGGGATATTGTAATCCGATTGATAGTAAAAAAGGGAAGGAGGGGGGACCGAGCTCGGGGAAGGGTAGGGCAAAATTAAAAATTCACTTCTTATTTTGTTAACGAAGCTGGTTTATTCAACACTCGTTGTAAAGCACAAACCGAACTCGGACGAACAATCACCGCGATGTGCAGCGAAATGAACGGAATTAGTTTATTTAACACTGTTTGCAAATCACAAAGCGAAACCCGGACAAACAATCACCACGATGTGCAGCGAACTCCACACATCTCGAAGCGCCGATGAATACTGACTCCTCGATGAGCTGTAGCCGGCGCCCTGCGGCCCGCGCGGCGGTGCGCGCCATCTGGCGACCGTCGGAAGTGACTCCGCCCTTTCGGAGTCGGCGCACAAAGGCGCTTCTCGCACGAACATTACACCCGCCCTCGCTTCTCAAGCGAGATTCCTGTTCCGCCCGCCCTGGAGAAGTCAAGGGAGGGGCTCTGAATTCGGCCCCCTAGTTAGTTGGCAGTTGGCAGAGTTTTGTGAAGGGACGAGTGTAGGTCCCCGGGCAGTCCTGATCGTTGCGACCCTGACTCGGTTATCATGGCTCGGGTGGGCTTGGATGACACGTCCCATCGGCCACCTTCCGCATCGTAGAAGAGATGGATCCACGATTAAGACAAGATCGTTCACCTGGATGTTCGAGTAGGTCTCAACCACTTGCTGCGTTGCTGGGGGGTATTAACATACTCAGCAGCCCATTTGCTCCAGAAGTGATCTCTCATGCCTTGTACGAGGCGCCAGTGACTGAGATGTCCCACGGTGTTATAGAGATCGGGGTCAGAGGTCAAGAATTCATACAGAATTCGACCTGAGTCAGGAAGGTACTCAGCTCCTCGTACGTCAAGAGCTTATCCCCGAGGACCCGTTTGAGATGAGATTTAGCCGATTTGACGGCGGCCTCCCACAATCCCTCAAAATGGGGGGCGGAAGGGGGGATAAACCGCCAGGTGATCCCATCGTTGGCAAGTATCTCGGTGACGACGTCCCATTCGATCTCAGCACTCCGCAGTAGCGCTCGCAATTCGAGGTCGGCGCCTCGGAAGGTGGTGGCATTGTCGCTCCAGAGCTCGGCTGGTGATCCTCGCCTGCTGGAGAAGCGTATGAATGAGTGAGTGTTCCGAGAAGGTATTCTCGCCGGCGCTCCACAAATAATCACCCTAGCTCGAGACGATAAGGAGTGACGTGCGTACGGAAGGCTATGTTACCTACCAGGAATCTAACACACGTATTTCTAGCGCTGCATTTTTAGGTTGCGAGTGGTGTACAATTATTCTTTTTAATTAATAAAATTAATGTTATACATTTCACCTCGACTTGGAATTCAACAACATCTAAAACCACATAATTAGATCGTTCATACGTATCATTTTTACCCAGATTTATAAGAAACAAAACATAAAAAATACTGATAGACATTATTTTATTAATCTTCAGATACCTTTTCAATCAATATTTCAAAATATCAATGGAAAAGTTATACAAAAACAGAAATATTACCGTTATAAGTAATTTTATACTCTTTCAAATGCATAATAAAGCGATCATAGAGCCCTACTTGGCTCAGTTGGTAAGATGCTTGCCTACCGATATAAGATGCTCAAATTGTCAAGGGTTCGATTCCCGGTGAAAATTCTTGAGAATTTTGTCTTCGAGTTTTTCATCTGGAAAAGATCTCTGACTACGCATTTTGCTTTGGAGCAGGACGTATGTGCCCATATAGGCTCCTCAAATGTGTCTGAGACGCTAGTAAGCAGGTGATGGGTTTCGGTTTACCGACATCGCACAACACAACATACAAGTATATAAAATACAAATGTAAAATACCAAATCACATATGCACTGTGACATATCGAAGTCCTCAGAAAGAGGGGCATATGGCCATTAAATACAAAGAAAGAAATAATTAAACAAACATATTATTTCTAAAATACAAAAATAATTTACCTTATCGATTTCAGAATATCGTAAATAAAGAAATTGTTGTAAAACAAAAACAGATGGATGAATCCCAAAATTTCTTTTTAATTCAGAATTTTCATTAAAAGACGAAAAAATAAGCCCTGGGTTGCGAAAAATGACCGCGCCGTTCTCGAGATATGAACAACGAAAAGAAAATTAAAGAGAAACATAATATCAAATAACTCGGAATGTAAAAGTAGTTATAATCTGGGCTTCTAACAGTCTCAATAGATGGTAAAAATCTACCTTTCTGGAAATTTTCAGAAGAAACAATGACGTTTTACTTAAGTTATCGTTCGCCAAAAAGAAAAACGATTATCTTTACAAAATGATTCTTTTTCTCAAAGTATAAAGGCTTGAAAATTTAAAAAAATATTCTTATCCATATTCTATATCACCGCAAATTTTTTAAAAAATTCTCAATGTTATATTTCCCAGGTAATACCTGTTAAACAAAAGACGATGGTTTAACACAAAAATAGTTTATTTAAAATTTCGGGTCGGAAAAGATACGTAATTTGATGGTCTTTCAAATGCAACAAAAATGGATTCATGAGATTATTTCAAAAATACCAAAAAGCACCAAATACTAAAACTAAAAAATCGAAAAACTACTAAAAAAAAAATTATCGAAAAACAATACAAATTTTTTTACAGCCCCCTTCCTATTAAACAAAAAAAATAATTGAGCCTTAAAACATAAATTTTGACCATGAATGTTTAAAGTAATCTTCATACACACACGTACACAGACACGTACACACACACACACACACACACACACACACACACACATACACACACACAAACACATATCCATACAGATTTTTTCTAAAAATAGTGTATTTTGTTTCCTAATGTATCATAACATGTTTCTTACACGTATTGAGCAAAACTTTTTTTTTACCATCACAAAGCTTCCTCTATGAGGAAGTAAAAATTAGTAAAATAGGTGGAGTTGGGCTTACGATAAACTACAATAAAAAGTGATCTGTGCATTTATTAATTGAATAATTAAGAACTCTGTAATTTTTCCATGAGAATGAGCCAGTGCTTTAACAGTATAGCAAATGCGCGCATATATGCCTATTCCCCATCCCAATTGGTCTTCATGCTAGACTCCAAGGAAATTATAACCGTCAAATGTCAGGTGATCGTCAGGCTCATCAATAATTAAAAATGTCTCGGTAACGGTAAGTACTTCACACCGACGTTCGGCACATCGTTCCTCGATCAAAGAAAAGTGAGACGCAAAACGATTTACATTTATATGTCCGAAGAGTAGTGAGTCATTTTGCTCGCGGGGGACCAACCGAGCAGACAAACTGCACCACTCACCCCAAATAGACCCTGATCAATGAAATTGCCCAATGCGCTCACTTTTCTAAGGATGCAATCGCGTATAGTGGGCGACATGAATTTTACTACAATAGCAGAGGCATGGGGAGCAGCAGACAAACCTGCAGTATCTTCGGCCTTAACTTCGTTCGACTTTTGCGACCAGACACGCATCTCAAGCACGAAGTGTACAATACCTGTAAAGAGAGAGAGAGAGAGAGAGAGAGAGAGAGAGAGAGAGAGAGAGAGAGAGAGAGAGAGAGGTAGAGTGAGAGAGTGAGAGAGTGAGAGAGAGAGAGAGACAGAGAGAGAGAGAGAGTATCCAGGAAATACTCGCGTCTTCCGAACACTCAAAGCCACCGGAGTGCTAGGCATTGCGAGGCGACACGATTTCTACACGGAATATCGTTGTACACAAATCGCACACATGCGTTTAGTGCTATGTGAAACTTTAGATTTTGAGTAGCATTGAGGGAGAGAAAGAGAGAGAGAGAGAGAGAGAGAGACAGAGAGAGACAGAGAGAGAGAGAGGGAGAGAGAGAGGGAGGGAGGGAGGGAGAGAGGGAGGGTGGGAGGGAGGGAGGGGTGGACGGATGGATGAATGAATGAATGAATGGATGGATGGATGGATGGATGGATGGATGGATGGATGGATGGATGGATGGGTGGGTGGATGGATGGATGGATGGATGGATGGATGGATGGATGGATGGATGGATGGATGGATGGATGAATGGATGAATGGATAGATAGTGCGCATGCGTGTTTGTGCGTGTATGCGTGTGTGCGTGTGCGTGTGCGTGCTTGTGTGCGCATATGTGTGCACGTGCGTGTGTGTGAATGTATTGTGTTTATATATATATATATATATATATATATATATATATATATATATATATATATATATATATATATATATAATATATATATATATATATGTGTAATTTATGAGGGCTCAAACACATGTTGATATAATCTAATCAATCTGTGTACAAAAAATTAATTTAAACCTAACGTATTTGTAATACTTACATAATAATATAATATGCTGTAGGGTATTTATAAATCTAAGAAGTCCAATCGGACAAATAATTCCATGAACTCCAACCGACGCTTGAATTCGGGAAACGCGTCGAGTAATAGCGTTCGGAAAATTCGCTCGCCACCGGCCGAGATCGACAGTCCTTAGGCTCCAGCAAGGCTGAGACGATCGCGGCGTAAAGGGGAGTGACTCTGCTCGCCTGACGACGTGCGAACGTTCTGATTGGCGGTCACAGCGGGCGGCTAGACTTCGCGGTGTGAGCCTAATACAAGGGCCAGGACAGTCTAAGCGCGCTGAATTTCGGTAGGGACTACGGTATAAAAGGGCGCTGGAGGTAGTCTGGAGACATTCTGGGTCCGTCCGTGCGCGTGCACACCAACTCTGTAATGAACCATCCTCATCAAATGAATCTTCTATAATTGCTGTGCTCCTTATTCAACCGCCCTCCATCCTACAATGCTATATATTATAATGACTTTTTTAAGAAAGCTGAGTGCCAAGTCAGTTTTCAGTGTTTCGTATGAAATTAAAGGGGCAGTGTTACCTATTAAATAATATATTTACTTAACTTTAATATAACTTATTGGAAATTTTGTGATTTCTATTTTATAGAATGATCTGCATACATCTTGAAAGTATGTACTTAAATTTTTTACAATATCAATGCAAAATTTTAAATGTAACAAATCAAATTATCTATATTATAAATAAATAAAAATTATTCACAAAATGCTCCGGCATAAACTTTTTTCCCAATTCGGATGACTTACATGTGACAATACAGCGATCTAATCCCAATAGGCTTTTAATTTGGAAGGAATGGTCTGTCCGATAATAATCGAGCCGACCGCCTACTATTTTCCACCAAGGGAAATCGAGTGGCTTCTCTCTTACTTGGTTCCTCTTTTGTGTATACTAAAACTAATCGTCTTCGTCTATACGCGAGAGCGCGTCAGGCACGTCATTCAGCTTACCGCTGCGGCGCTTAACGGAATAATTGTAGCCTTGAAACTCCAGAGCCCATCTGGCGAGACGGCCCGTGGGGTTTCGCAAATTACACAGCCACTGTAAGCTGCTATGATCAGTCACAACTTTGAAGTGGTATTCCTCCACGTACGGACGAAATTTGCGGATTGCTCAAATCACGGCTAGGCATTCACGTTCCGTCGGCGAGTAGTTACGTTCACCCTCGATCAACTGTATAATCACGGCGCCGAGCTCTGTATTTGAGGCATCGGTTTGTATGTAGTATTGTTGATCGAAGCACGGTCGGTGTAAAATAGGGGTCAAGGCAAGGAGTATTTTGATTTGCTCGAACGAGCTTTGCTGCTATTCACCCCATGCGTATTTTCTCCCTTTCCTCGTCAGCTGATTTAAAGGTTAAGCCAATGTAGCAAAGTTTACAAGGAACTTAAGATACGAGGGTAGTTCAATAAGTCTTTAGAATAAAGTATAAAAACAATTTTTTTTGGGTAATTTTTTTTTATTTTTCAACATAATCTCCTTGGAGCTCTATACACTTGGTCAATCGCTTTTTAAGTTTTTTTAATCCTTCAGAAAAGTGCGTTTTCGGAAGTTCCTCAAAATAAGCACTTACAGAGGCAATGACGTCTTCGTTGTCCTTAAATCTCTGTCCACCGAGCCATTTTTTCAAGTTTGGAAATAAGAAAAAGTCACTGGGGGCTAAATCTGGTGAATACGGTGGGTGTTCGACCAATTCGAATTTTAGTTCTTCAATTTTAGCCATTGAAACGAAGCATGTGTGAACTCGGGCGTTGTCGTGATGAAAGAGAATTTTTTTTCTCGCCAAATGTGGTCGTTTTTCTTTAATTTCTTCTTTCAGCTGCTCTAATAATGATGCATAATACTCACCAGTAATTGTTTTACCCTTTTCCAAGTAGTCAATAAGTATAATTCCACGTGCATCCCAAAAAACTGTAGCCATAACCTTACCAGCTGACTTTGCGGTCTTTGCCTTCTTTGGAGCTGGTTCGCCTGTGGAAATCCACTGTTTGGATTGTTCCTTTGTCTCAGGAGTGTAGTGGTGTATCCATGTTTCATCCACAGTCACAAATCGACGAAAAAATTCCTCAGGATTCCGACTTATGCGCGCCAAAAGAGCCTCAGAGGCGACCACTCTATTGCGTTTAATCTCAGCTGAGAGCAAACGCGGCACCCATCTTGCCGATAGCTTTTTCATGCCTAATTTTTCATGTAGAATTGAAACAACTGCACCTATAGATATCCTTGTGACCTCAGCTAACTCACGCACTTTTAATCTTCTATCCTTCAACACCATATCGTGGATTTTATTGATGATTTCGGGAGTAGTTGCTTCTACGGGCCTTCCTGAACGTGGTTCGTCACTTATTGATGTACGACCACGCTTAAATTCATTTACCCAGTTATAAACCGTTACTAAGGCATGGGCAGATGTGCCATGAACTGAGTCCAATTCATTTTTTATCTCATATGGAGTTAAACCCTTTAAATGAAAATGTTTAATTACCGCTCTGAACTCGTTTTTTTCCATTTTTCTTAACAAGCAATTTTTTTTTTCAATTGGTTATAAAAACACGTAAACTCAGAAGATGTGGACTGTGACTGCACCATATATCTAGTCGGGAGTGGTGCTGGCTGAAAACAGATGATTTGGAGCGATTCGCGCGCCATCTGTTGGTCATTCTAAAGACTTATTGAACTACCCTCGTACCACGACGTCATACCCAAAAATCTGCGCAGTTGTTTGAATGTTTTTGGCGCCGGGAACTCCATAATCGACTCGATTTTGCTCGGGTCCGGACGAAATCCGTCACGGATTACGAGTACTCCAAGATACTTCACCTCCTCTCGGAAGAACACGTTTTTCTCCAAATTGATAGTGAGACCGATTCGTTTAATTTTTTCGAGCACTAATTCGGGTATTCGAAAGTCTTGGTGAAGATGATTATGTCATCCAAGTAGCATTAGCAATACGGCTCAGGGTCAGGAGTTATCAATGAGTCGAGCAATTCCTGGAAACGTGCGGGCGCGCTCGATAAACCATACTGAAGGCATTTCCTGTGGAATAAGCCCAGGCCCGACACAGTAAATACTGTGATCGGACGACACTCCTTTTTGACCTTGATTTGGTGATACGCGCTACTGAGATCGACCGTAGAGATGTATCTTGCACGTTGGAGTTTACTGAAGAGGGGGTAAGCGCTCGCACTTGACCTTGACAGCATTTACCTTACGGTAATCGATGCAAAAGCGTAAGTGCCATTCGCTTTCTTAGTCATAACGGCCGGGCTTGACCAGCCGGTTCCAATAAACGTACGTGATGCTTCTGGATCGTATAGTGCTCGAATTCGGAACCCGCCGATTCCAACCTGCAGCCACCAGCGGGAATCTATGACGAGAATGATGTCGCTCGCCGCTAGGCACTCTTGCTTCGTCTCAGCAGAGGTGGTGTCTTGGCTGCATTCGGTTTTTTGCGGTGCTTCCGAGGCCCTGGGCAATTCTACGGAGCTGGTAGGGACCTCTACTGCTCGCTCCGCTTTCCTTTTCCCACGCATTGTGAGCAGGTGAACCGCGTGTAACCGGGCACCTTACAGTCAAAACAATATTTTTTTGATTTTCTCCGGCTCAAGTTCGGCGAGCTCGGCTTGCTGCCCGGCTCAGCTGGTTTCTGTGCCGGCTGATAGTTTCTCTGCTCACTTGTTGTGTTTTGTCGTAGATTACTGTTGTCCAGCTTCGGACTGGGCAATCTTTCCCAAGTTTTTGTTGGTCTGGATTTAATTATTATTGTGAAAGTTTGGCTTTCCTCCATTCTTGGGGAGTGAGAGCTCTTTTATACATTTTTAGACCGCTTTTCTCTACTACTGAGGCAAGAGAATCCGTGTTTATGGCATATACGCCAGCAACACTCGGCAGCTGTTTGGCTTTGTTACCCGTGGACGACTTGAACGCCACTTCAGGCACCAGGGACTGGTCGGCTGACAGCGACTGCTTTTTTGGCTTCATCGGGCTGACTCTGCACTCTGCGTCCATTGCCAGGTAAATAAACTCATCAACATACCTGATGTTATGCCGACTGAAAACTCCATTGAGCTCCTCAACCATATTTTCGTAAATCAGATCGAGTTGCGCGTCGAGTTTCATAGGCTTGGGTAGCTTGTATAAATTGTCATCAAGCAGACGACGTAATCTCATACCAGCTCTTGAGCCCCCTATAAGCGCCTTATGGCCTCTGACAACAGTTTTACTTGTTGTTGGTTCTCGCTGTAGCAGCGCCTGGCTGCTGCGCGGTAAGCATCCCAGCAGCACCAGTGCTCTCTGTTGAGGCGAGCCCACTATAGAGCCACGCCGGTAAGCAGCTCTGACAGAGAGTTCAGCATATCTGCGTCACTGAGGTGTGTGAGTTGACGACACTCCTCTACGCTTGTGAGGAACTCCTCGATGCTTTCGTCTTTTGCACCTGAGAATTTTAAGCGCCACTTCCGCAGAGTGTCGCCGATATTCCTCGGTTTGTGTGACTCTACTGCCTTTTCCACTGTCGACCGAGGAAAATATGCCCTCGATAAGTTATAATTGGGACGGGGGTTGGCCGTATTTTACACCGGCGGGTCTTTCCTCCCGCATCCTCCTCCATCTCCCATAAGTAGGTTACAGTTGGTTTGTACGGGTTCATTATTCCGTGTTCCAATTTTATCCTGAGATGGATGAGACGAGAATTTTGATTGGCGCAATTTCTCGTGCAATACCGTACACAATTTTTCTATGTACGGGTGATTATAGAATACCCGTGATGTTTTCTCGGGCGGATCAACAAACACTCGTTGCGCTCGTGTAGGATTTTCTCTGAGTGATCGCTCTGTACGCGTGAATGGTAATCCATTGTTCGGTTTTGTACGCTCGAGCGGAAATGTGAAGGACATCAGCTCGTCCTAAGATTCGTTTTCGAAATACCTCGTCGTGAACGTCAAATTGAAATTCACTCTAGGTTTTTGTCTTTGGTCGCTTACAGTATCTGCGTTGACCACGCGGTGCTGACTGCCAGCTATGCGTGTACTGCAGGCTGGTGCTGAGTACTGCGCGTCCTTTTCAGACTCGCCTAGTAGCAACATGGCCGTTTCGTATGCCTTTACGACTATGTGCAAGGATTTCTCTTTTTCTACAATGGTCTGTCTGTATGAGGCTGCTACCTCCCGGGGTACTCTGTATGTTAATGCATTCTCGAGGATTAACAGCGCTGCGAGTTCGTCAATTGGTACAGTGTGGGCATGCGAGTACAGTTCTGCACTGGGCAGCGTGTCCGCATCTGTAGCCGAGCTTGATGTAGCCGTCATCACTGTCGTGCGCGTGTCCATTGTTTTACAAAATTCAGGGAAGAAAAAATAATTAGTGTGTTCAATTAATTATTTTCAACTATTATTTCGAAAGTCTAAAATAAGTTAATTGTTTTCGAAATACTGTTGTTGTTTCTTTTCATATTAGACATGATGCAGTGACGCAGTAATTTAATTTTTCGTAAAAAAAAATTATTTTTTGTCAGATATAGTCCAGAAATGTTTTATTTACAGATATAGTCTTCAGCAATCAAATTTTTAGAGTATAAGAATTTAATTTTCTCTTGAGTAAACTCCTGTTGATTGGAAACTATTAGTACGTTTGAAATAAATTAATTATTTCAAAATTTTCTTGCTTGGTAAAATACAAACTTGAATGGAAAACAAACAAATCATTTTTTTTTCTCCTCGGCTAAAATTTAGAAACGAGAAATAATCAAAATAACCGAAATAGGTTGATTATTTTCAGAATTTTATTGTTTGATAAAATATACACTCGAAGAGAAAACAAACAAACAAGCACATACAACAACCAACAATAACCAATTTAGGTTTATCCAAACTGGATTAATTTCTTTCAAAAATTTATTGCTGTTTTGTTTTGTCTTAAAAATAGTACGAGTGTTACTATTTGATATCGACAGACGAGCATAATTTGCTTGTCAAGCGGACTTATTTCAGTACCGTATGTACTGAAATAAATAGAAACAAAAGAGGTCAATTTGCTATGCACTAAATAAAGTTAGCCGTTATTAACAAAACGTAGTACCTAGAAAACGCATTGGTTTTTCAATGTATGCTTTAATGCAAGAGAGTAATGCTGTATTGTACGTTGTGGTTATATTATATTAATTACTATCAGTAAAATAAAATTTATAATTTCCGAGTACGTTACTAATTGATATCTGACGTTAAAGGAAAATAGATATTTAAATATAAAAAAAATGTTATATACTAGAATGCGAAAGCATTTAGCAATAATACAAGCTGTGTGCATCCCCACGCTACATATCTCTGAACAGCTGTAGGTACAATGCCAGCTGGTCCGCTTGCGTTTCCGATCAGTATGCGCGACTGAGAGTCGTTCTTTCTCTTATGTTGAGGCCCGGCTGCCACTTATAATTCGCGCAATATACGCGCCTGCATAGGCGGAGGCAGTCCAAAGAAGAGGAGTGTTTGAAGAACAACACTCGTTAGTTACAGTCGAACTAAAACAGGGGTTTATTAACGTTAATTAATCACCTACACGTATACAGTTAACACAACAAAGGGCAAAGGGCAAGAGAGAAGAAGGTTGGCTGGCACGTATTGCGTAGAGGAGAGACATGGATATCTGACTTACAAAGGGGACGACATCCCACTCCGGTCTCGTAGCTGCTCGCTCGTGGTTGATCCTCTGCTGTGTGTCTCGGCCGAAGCCGTAGGCTCGCTCCCATGTCGGCTGTCGCGTGAAATTCGTACGTTTTTCGCATGGGATGTATTGTCAACTCGGAGAGCGAAGCAGAACTATTTGCGCACAGAATTCCGCCGCTTCTCTCTCTCTCTTGCCCTTGCTATTCAGTCTTTATATCAATGACTTACAAGACGTACTGACTGGTGGTGATGTTAAACACTTGCTATACGCGGACGACTTGCAAACTTACACTCAAGTGACATGGCGAGATATTTATGTGGGTATCAGATGCATGTCGGCTGTTGCGCGGACAGTGTCGGAGTGGGCCGAAGCATCCGGACTGCGACTCAATGTCGGCAAAACAAAAGCGATCATTTTCGGCTCCGAGCACAACATCAATCGGTTGCAGGATCTTGGTTTGCCCGGCATTGAGTTTCAGGAAGGTGTACATGTGCCTTTCTCTGACTCGGTCACAAACCTTGGTGTTGTCATGGACTCTAAACTCACGTGGAAACTGCAGGTTGATGCAGTTGGAAAAAAGGTAAATCGTGCTCTTTATAGCCTACGATTTTTTAGATCATGCACAACTCAGGCGTTGAGAAAGCAGCTTGCATGCGCGCTGGTAGTGCCACATTTAGATTATTGTTCCGTGGTTCACCTTGATGTGTGTGATGAGCTCGAAACGAAGTTGCAACGACTACAAAATTCATGTGTGAGATACATATGTGGTGTTAGAAGGGATGAGTACATCACTCCTCACAGGAAATATCTTGGCTGGCTTACAGTAAAGGAAAGAAGAGCGTACTTTGCGGGGTTATTATTGTATAGGGCAATAAATATGGGACAACCTCCGTACCTTGCGGCTCTCTTTGGTAAAAACACAGCTAGGACTTCCAGTAGGAGCGGTGTGAAAGAGCTCTCGGTTCCGGGTTCGCGGACTGATAAGGGTCTCTATTCGTTTAGAGCCCAAGGTTCGCGATTCTGGAACACCCTCCCCTGCAGTGTGAGGTATCTGCCGTCCTTATGTAAATTTAAAACGGCGTTAGGCAGGCACCTCAGACAACTGCACGGTGAGTAATTTGACATTTTTTCATGATGACGGAGAATTCACATACATGGGTAGTTATTTATTTATTTATTGACTTATTTATTTGTTTATTTGTTTATTTATTTATTTATTTATTTAATTAATTATTTATTTATTTATTGAATTATTTAATTAATTATTTATTTATTTATTTAATTATTTATTTAATTATTTATTTATTTATTTATTTATTTATTTATTTATTTATTTATTTATTTATTTATTTATTTATTTATTTATTTATTTATTTATTTATTTATTTATTTATTTATTTATTTATTTATTTATTTATTTATTTATTTATTTATTTATTTATTTATTTATTTATTTATTTATTTATTTATTTATTTATTTATTTATTTATTTATTTATTTATTTATTTATTTATTTATTTATTTATTTATTTATTTATTTATTTATTTATTTATTTATTTATTTATTTATTTATTTATTTATTTATTTATTTATTTATTTATTTATTTATTTATTTATTTATTTATTTATTTATTTATTTATTTATTTATTTATTTATTTATTTATTTATTTATTTATTTATTTATTTATTTATTTATTTATTTATTTATTTATTTATTTATTTATTTATCTATTTATTTATCTACTTATTTATTTATTTATTTATTTATTTATTTATTTATTTATTTATTTATTTATTTATTTATTTATTTATTTATTTATTTATTTATTTATTTATTTATTTATTTATTTATTTATTTATTTATTTATTTATTTATTTATTTATTTATTTATTTATTTATTTATTTATTTATTTATTTATTTATTTATTTATTTATTTATTTATTTATTTATTTATTTATTTATTTATTTATTTATTTATTTATTTATTTATTTATTTATTTATTTATTTATTTATTTATTTATTTATTTATTTATTTATTTATTTATTTATTTATTTATTTATTTATTTATTTATTTATTAATTGTATCTTTTTATTTTTTTTTATTTTTTTAATTTATCCGTTCTCCCGTTTTCTGTATTCTTAGTCGTGAAAAATGTTGTAATGTACAAAATATAAAGAGTACATTTTAATAAAGAGTAAATATTCTGCGTGTGTGATGAGTGTATGTATCGGCTGAATTGTAATTGTTTTTAAATTGTGACGTGATGGATGTACGTGTATGCAAGAATGAGTAGACTTCAGAAATTGTTATGGAACTGTGATATAAACAAACTGTGATATTAGATAATGACAAATTTGTGCAACAATTTTTATATTTATACACTGACGAACTGTGATAGTGATCAAAGACTTAATGTAATGACAAAATAACAATTTTTATGTAATGTATTTTTGCCAAAATTGACAAATGACAATTGTAATATCAATAATGACGGGTTCATCCAAGTTGTAAATAGCAGAAAAAAGACATCTAGTCGTTTGAATAAGAACAATATTAACAATGATGATACTGCAGCATCACCTGTACGAAGCACGTGGGTGCAGACGATTGATGGGGGGACAATGCACAGTAAAAACATTAAAAGCGGTAATACCGAGCTCATTATTTCTAACATTTTCGACGGTGATGTCTCTAAGCGTGTGGATGTTGCACACGCGATACTGTGCCGTGTCCTTCCATCAACACGAAAAATAGATATAATAGGCACACGCCTGCTTCGGTCAAAAGAACCGACAGCTGCGTCATCAGCAGATACAAATGAAAAATTTTTATAAATAAATTATTAACAAAAGAATGTTTTATTAAATATAGAAGTCTCAAGGCCCTTGCGATGAGACTTAATTTTTAATATGTTTGGCATAGAGGGGGCCGTTTCCTGGCGAAGAGGCGCGATGGCGACGTCTCTCATGAATTTTCATCTGCGGCTGATTTACAAACAATAGTGGTATCATATTCCATTAATCGACCATCACAAACCGTAAATAATATAACAAAAAACGTTGATAAAGAAATCGTAATTGATAAAAATGTTATTCCGTCGACTGCTGCAAAAAATTGACTATCCGCAGACACTGCTGGGGGGGGGGGGGGTTCACTGTAAGGGACTGAGGGCAGGTTTTGTCAATGTTACCTCTCGGATGGGGCACATTGGCATGATTAAACAACACCTTTCAGCTCGTACTGCCTACCATCTCTTTGGGGTTGCTGAGTCGCACCTTTACCGTGATGTTGGGACTGATCTCATTCAGATCGACGACTACTCACTACTTACGAGTAGACTTGATCGCAACAAACTAGGGGGCGGGCTGGTCCTGTACATTCATAACACTTTCAAGGCCAATTTACTATGCAGCTCTCGAACAACACAGGAGGGCAGGCCATTTATACCTGAATATTTAATGTGCAGTGTTCAGCAGGGCAGCCTTCCCTCCTTCTTTGTTGCTTTAATATACAGACCACCACACGTACCGTTTTTACAGGGCTCTGTCTTAACAGACAAACTAACGATACATACGCAAGACTTTAGTCACAAAATTATTATGGGAGATCTGAATGCGAACCTACTCGGAACGTCAGCCGATGCAAAACTTGTTAGGCGGTTGGCTGGTGATCTTAACCTTCAAATAATTGATCATGGTGCGACTCATCATCTCACGGATTCTCACACGTGGACTGATGTATCCCAGTCATCATAACATCATACAGGTCGAGATTGGGGTCGAAACTGCTGCATCCCCTGTGGCTGAATCTTTCAGCTACAGGGATTTTAAATCGATCCAGCAAGACGACCTACTGTCTCACCTAGCTGACTGTGATTGGTCGCAGATCGATGGTCCCGCGGCGGGTATTGATAGTCAATTAGAGAGCCTCAGTGTCAACCTCATGGCTGTGATAGATAAAATTGCGCCGTTAAAAGAATTCACACCGAAAAAGAAAACGAATCCACCATGGGTTGATGCTGAACTAATACATCTTTACAAAAAACGTGACTCCGTACAACGACGCTATGCGCGGACCCAAGACGACAGACTGTGGCGGGAATATCAGGGCCTTGCAGCTGAAGCTGAATTACAAACGAAGGAAACAAGGGAAAGATTTTTACAAAATAGAATTTCTGAAGCGATTGATAATAAGAAAGATATCTGGAAAGAGCTCAAGGCTCTGGGCCTTCTGCCAAAGACAAGAGAGGAGCTTCATGGTTTCTCACCGGAAGAGCTGAATGCCCATTTTGCAGGGGTGTCGATCTCCCAAAATGAGGGTGATGAAGAACTTGACAACGTCCTGACCACTGCCAGTGATGACGGCTTCCGAGAGGTCAGCTCAGAGGGGAAGACGGTATTCCCCAAAGTATACTGGCTAAGGCTCTTCCGTTTGTGGGAGATCATATTGTTAAGATCTTTAACTCTTCTCTGTCCAGTGGCATTTTTCCGGGAACTTGGAAGGGAGCTCAGTTGGTGCCTTTTAAGAAGAAGCCTGTCCCATCTACGGTGTCAGATTTCCGACCAATTGCCCTACTGAGTTTCCTTTCTAAGGTCCTTGAAAAAATAGTACACGACCAAATAACTGACTTCTTACGAGAAAAGAATACTTTGGACCCAATGCAAACTGATTTTCGACAGAATCACAGTACACAGACAGCACTACTAAAACTGACGGAAGACATAAGATCAGGCATTAACAGCAACAAAAAACTATTGACTATTTTGTTGATGTTTGATTTTAGCAAAGCATTCGATACCATCTCACACACTAAACTGCTGCGTAAGCTGATGCGCATGGGATTCTTCAGGAGTGTTCTCCTGTTGCTTAAGTCATATATTATGGGGAGACGACAGAAAGTCGTCACAAACACAAACGGGGATTCAGGTTGGCTAACCACCAATCTTGGCGTTCCACAGGGCTCAGTCCTGGGACCCCTGCTTTTCAGCCTGTACATAAACGACTTACAAGACGCACTCGACTTAGATGGTGTAGAACACATACTTTACGCTGACGACCTGCAAACCTACACACAAGTGACCCTGAAAGGTCTTCGTGATGGTATCAGTCGCATGTCGGCTGTAGCACGAGCAGTGTCGAACTGGGCAACGTCAGCTGGCCTGCGCCTCAATGTCGGCAAGACAAAGGCGATCATTCTTGGATCTGATCACAACATCAAACATGTTCAGAACCTTGCTTTGCAAGGCATTGAGATACAGACCGGCGTACACGTGCCCTTTGTCGATACAGTCACCAACCTCGGCGTGGTGATGGACGGAAGGTTAAAATGAAAGCCGCAACTGAATGCGGTCAGTAGAAAAGTAAATAGAGCTCTGTATAGCTTAAAATTATTCCGTTCAAGCACCACAGAGATACTGAGGAAGCAGCTGGCATGTGCACTGGTACTACCTCACTTAGACTATTGCTCAGTGGTTCTTCTTGTCGTGTCAGGGGAGCTCCAGACACGACTACAACGTCTACAGAATGCATGTGTGAGATACATATGTGGTGTTAGGCGTGATGAGCATATCACCTCCTACAGGAAAAAACTGGACTGGTTAGATCTGAAGGTGAGGAGGGAGTATTTTATGGGGCTGCTGCTTTACAAAGCGGTTGTCATGCGGCAGCCACCATATCTTACTGCCCTCTTTGAGAAAAACCAGTCCAGGACTTCAAGTAGGGGTGGTATGAAAGAGCTCTCGGTTCCGGAGTCGCGCACCGATAAGGGCCTATTCTCATTTAGAGTTCAAGGTGCGCACCTCTGGAATTCGCTCCCAAGCAGTGTGAGGTGCCTGTCATCTTTTTGTAAATTTAAAACGGCATTTAGCAGGCACCTTAAGCAATTACATGGTGAAGGGAATGCATAGAGGTGAACTTTTCGAGAATCGCATTATACATTATTTTGTTCATCTCTGTGTATTCCCAATCTGAATCTGACTCGGATATTTATTTAGACTATTTATTTATTTGAATTATTTATTTACTTAATTTATTTATTTATTTAAATTTATTTATTTATTTATTTTATTAAATTATTTATCTGGCTAATTTATTTATTCGACTTAGTTATTTATTAATTTATTTATTTATTAAATATGTTTAGTGTTAGGTGTGAATGTATTTATTAGCGTGATTGTTAAAGTGTCATGAATGAGTGTGTTTTAAATTTTGACGTGATAGTATACGTAAAAATTTAGCAAAGTATGTGTATGTATTCTTTTTATTTTTAATATGTTATATCTATTGTATTTATTTTATTCTATGTATTATTTTTTGACGAAGCGTGTTTCTGTGATATCTGACTATGACTAGTTCATTATATTTAAATTTTATAAACTGACGAACTGATTCAGCGAATAATATTATTTAATAAGAAATGCAATAAGTGAACGTTAATGTAAGATAACAAATACATAAAATTGACTGAGATTTTAATTATATATACATGTACATATACATATACATGCAATTGTAAGATTTTCGTCTCTTGATGAATAAAAAGTATATCTATCTATATTTCTCACTCTCTCACTCTCTCCATCTCTCTCTCTCTTACTTACCAAACGAACAGTCGTATGCTTCGCGTCGGCTGCTCTCTCTCCCCCAAATGCTTGCTATAGTGCAGAATATTACAGTACATAGAAAATGTCTGGCTTTCGCCCGGAGAAGCATTGTGACGCTTTGGAAGAGAGTGCAATAAAAATTGCATTAGCAACAAAACCGTCACAATAGCTTCAGATTTTATATATGACATTTGTTTCGAGGATGAAGTTTTACAATAGTTTTTCCTATTAAGGGGACAGATACCTTTATATTTTAAATTAATTGATAATATATTTTAAGGTAAAAATAAATCAGTCATCATATATTACCTGATTTTTTCGGTAAATTTGAACATTTTATCAAAATATATCTAAATAATGTTTAAAAATATTTTTGATTGGCTTTAATGAAAACTTTTATATTTCTTGGGCTACCGCACGGTTTAGAGAGACAATGTGATCGACTTGACGCTTTCAAGGTTTTATTATGTTTAATATGCATATAGTTATGTATATAAAAATTATACGTCCCCATGAAATATATTGATAAGACATGTTATAGAAATTAAGCGCATTGAAGGAAAGATGTACAACTGTTTTTTTTCTATTTCTTGAAAAACGTGGATCGATCAGTATTTTATTGAGAAAATCAATCTAAGATCGTACTTTGGGTACTCTGGGAGTCCAATGCGTATTTCGTCATTTTGACTTTCGTGGTAGGCCAAATTATTTGCTTAAATGATTGAGTGAGCTTGACAAATTTATTCGTTTGCTTATATTAGCTTTCGAAATTGGTGATTCAAGATTTGGATTTTTGCATTATATTTATGGGATACTAAATATGTATTTATCAAAGTTTCGTCGAAATCAGAACAGCTGTTTCCATGAATTTCTTTATTCCAACTGTCGGAAACGTGAGTTTTTATAATGTTACGTACATATGAGAAAGATTGAGGTAAAAACTTACTAGTATAAAACATTTCAGAGTTTTCTGAACACTAATTCGAAACCGTTAGTACTCCCTTAACTAAGTTTTTCCTTTTGTTCTGGCATTTCAACATTTTTCGCGTAAAATAGGGCATTATTAATATGTTAAGCTAGCCGTAGCATTAACTTAGCTCTGTTTGTTATATCCAATAAAAATTCTGGAGATAGGAAAAATAAAGCTCTTAATACTATTGTTTATATAAATCACAGGAGCAATATTTTATGAATTGAATTCAAACTTTAATGAGATTTCAGAAACAGAAAATTTCAAATACAAAAGTTAGGTTAATATCTTATTAATACCAATGTTAATTGCCTATAATATCGCTTTATTACAAGATTTTATAAATTCTATAATAGAAAGTATATTTAGTCTTAACTTTTCTATTTTCGGTTGTACGATTCATAACAAATTTCTCCTATAATACGGAAAATGAGCGATAACGAAAAGGTCTTTACTTTTCTATTTTGCATAATATTATGGACCAACAATTCGAAATAAATTAGCCACCTGCACCTCTTAAAAAATTGTTAAAAAAACATATTGAATACATTATATTATGAACTGGCTATGTTAAATAACAATAATTTAGTTACGCTCGTAATGTTTATTGTTGATTTAAACTATCTAAACTATCTAAGTATTT
Source organism: Gastracanthus pulcherrimus (assembly GCA_949152435.1). Taxonomy (NCBI): domain Eukaryota; kingdom Metazoa; phylum Arthropoda; class Insecta; order Hymenoptera; family Pteromalidae; genus Gastracanthus; species Gastracanthus pulcherrimus. Next base: position 120,227,421 of record OX424574.1, read on the forward strand.
GAAAGGTCCAAGGAATGTAAACAAGTAAGTGAATCTATAAGAAATACTTACTTGCAGATTCCTCTTTTACGAACTCCACATTTTTATAATTTCTTTTCATGTTGTCCGGGCCAGTTTTCAAAAATTATACTCGCTTTCAGTTAAACGTTATCAAATGTAATATATATGGCTATATTCATTATGAAAAAATAAAATTCATATAAATTAGCAATAAAATTAATTGAACTATATCTGGCATTTTCTATTTGTTCCGTATTAACTTTTAAAAAATGTTACACAAAAAATATAATAATATTTTGAATATTATTTCATCTGTATCCGAATAAAACCATTTCAAATTAGAAATTATTATTAACTGTTTTTTATATATTCGTTTTTTTTTATTTATATTATTAAATATTTTTTAGATATTTCTGGAATACTTTCAGACATGGTTCTTCTATCTTTTTTGAAATATACGAATAATATTTTTGACATATTTATCAGATAGATACATACATTTTTGAAACATAATAGAAAATTCCAGATATAGTTAAATTAATTTAATTGCTAATTTATGTTAATTTTATTTTTCCATAACGAATATATCAATATATATTACATTTGAAAACGTTTTATTGAAAGCGAGAATAGTTTTTGAAAAATGGCCCGCGCAGCATGAAAAAAATTATATAAATGTGGAGCTGGTAAAATAGGAATCTGCAAGTAAGTATTTGTAACGAATATACATGCACATACTTTTTTACATTCCTTGCGTCTTACAAATACTTAGATAATTTAGAAAATCAACAATAAACATTACTAGCGTAACTAATTTTTAATTTTCATCATAACCAGTTCATAATATATTGTGTTAAATATGTTTTTTTAACAATTTTTTAAGAGGTGTTGGGCTTATTTATTTCGAAATGTTGGTCCATAATATCATGTAAAGTAGAAACGTAAATACTTTTTCGTTATCGCTCATTTACCGTATTATAAGAGAAATTTTTTATGAATCGTACAACCGAAAATAGAAAAGTTAAAATATACGTTCTATTATAGAATTTATAAAATCTTGTAATAAAGCGATATTATAGGCACCATTGGTATTGTTACGTATGAAGAAAGTGACGAGACTCGGGCGCCAACCGGCTAGCCTTTGGATCTGGATGCAGATACGCTCGGCCCTAGACCGATGCTGCCACCGCAGACTGCAGTTCTTATCGTCTTCATATGCACTATTACGTCATGCTCCGTGACAGTATTAATAACACATTAACCTAAACTTTTGTTTTTGAAATTTCCTGTATTTGTTTTCCATATTTCCAGTCCACACTATGCTTTGGAAATCTTGTTAAAGTTTAAATTCGATTCATAAAATATTGCTTCTGTAATTTATGGTAAATAAACAATAATATTAAGAGCTTTATTTTTCCTTCACTGAGAATTTTTATTGGATATAACATGTAACACCATATTTTGGGTATGTTACATATTAGACAGTTGGTTGAACCTGTAGGGATAGTCGAAACGAGCTACTCAGTACAGGACCCGATGAACGACTTAACTTTTACTTAGGAAACCTAACACCGTAGAAAAAGCGCAGATCGAAGATAGGCTCTACTCAGCATCGCATACTACCCTTCACTACTATACTCTAACCTAATCCTCGCACCATAATACTATCCTACTCACTACACACACTAGTCACTGCCACAACACAACCCATCGATGACACATAGAACAAGCGAGCTCTTCGACATCCTGAAGCAGCTGAAGAAGACGCACAGGATGTCCCCTTTCCTTGCTCCCCTCCATTCGAACTAACCTGAAAGCACATACAAACTATATTAGTACCTTAGAATGTAAGCAGAATGGTATTGGAATAGTACCCACCTGTTTTGATGTCCTGAAAAGCACATGTGGAATCACTTTGGGCGGAGCGGCTACTTCTCAGGATACTCCAGAGGCCTACAGTATACACCCTGGAAATCATAAAGAGGTGTTAGCCTACAGAAGATAAGAAGAACAAACTGGAACTCTATTACCTGGTTTGGAGGGTTTGTAGAGGCAGTATTGCCCCCCACGCGTAGCATCGCAATCCAGTTCCTTACTTGCTTCTCCATAACAGCAGCAGCAGCAGTCACAGACGTACATGCCAATCACCTAGAGGCAATATAGCATTCAGAAGAGTGAAGATGTAGTGAAATATAAATACATTAATCTCACCAGATAGCAGTAGTGACAGTTGAAAAAAGCAGTATAGCAAGCTGCTAAACAAATATCACCTCATCAAGCTTAACCGCGTTCCACTGCTTTGCTGCAAGTACGCAGTTCTGGGACTTGCAGCTCTTGCCTCCGCTCCACTTCGACATCGTTGCCCAGATACACCTGCTGCTGGATCTCTCGTCGTACTTCCTCGTCCTGGCTTCCAAAACACCATCTACGAACCGACGACTGTGCACTTTATAGTGTGACGTCACCACGTGCAGACACTTTTTTCCGACTTCACCAGCCGCACACGCTGCGACGGTGGCCGAGCTCGGCCGACGATAGTCTAGATACGCTTGCAGTGGCGCCAGTACGAAGCGAGAGACTCACTCGCTTCGTACTGAGCAGCGCTCTCATGCATCTCGTGCTTAGTTTACTCCATTTTTGCAAACCTTCTTATAGTAGCTTGCGTATTGCTATCTTCCCGGATTTATACATATATACATAATTATATCCTACACGTAGTGGAATAGTTTAGCATCCCGAGTGCGTCGTCTGTAACGTTATCCGTTCATCGTTCCAGACCACGACGTACTTCCAGTGAAGCAAAGAGTAAATTGCATAGAATATTATTGTGCTTAATAAGTATATATATATATATATATATATATATATATATATATATATATATATATATATATATATATATATATATATATATATTGGAATCTAGCGTCGCATGCATTTGTCGAACATCGCGCCGCGCGTGTTCTTTAGTACTCGCATTTCACCGTAATATATTTTGTAGAATTTGCGTCCCTGAGTATTAACTTCGTTAGTATTAATTTTTGTAAATAATTCTATGTGTCGGTTGAACACGTGCAATATCGTGCTGCGCGTTCGCGCAGCTGGCGCTCAACACCTTTTTAATTTAAATTAAATAAACCTCAAGTGTTCATGTCTTTAACCTAATTTCATCTGTCGCAATGAATAAATAGATAAATAAATAAATAAATAAATAAATAAATAAAGCAATAAATAAGACTGACAACAACATTAATCCAAATTTGCGAAGTATTTTTTAACCGCCGTCTTAAAAGCCATTAATGATGGTAAAGTGCGAATGGCAAAAGAGAGTGAGTTCCACAAATGCGCACCTTGTACTTGGAGAGATCTTCTTCCTGTCTCAGTACGCATGTGTGCAACATAGAGTTCTTTTACCTCGCCCCTTACAGGGCGCTTAGACTCGTTCTTCTTAAAAAGAGATCTCAAGTAAACTGGTTCTTTGATGTTAATTATTTTATAGACGGTGATCGCCATGAAAACCGTGTTTCTCGAGTCTATTCTTGTCCATCCTAATTTTTCCCTGTAAGGGGTGATGTGCTCATTTTTCCTAGCACCTAGTACGTATCGCACACATGAATTTTGGAGTCTCTGCAGTCGGCTACGTAATTCTAGTGACGCGTCAAGGTAAACTACAGAACAATAGTCAAGGTGCGGAAAAACCAGAGCCATTGCTAGGTGCTTGCGCAGATCCTGGGTGGTATACTTTCTAAAAAACCTCAAGTTGTACAATACTCTGTTAACCTTTTTTGCGACCATGTCGACGTGTGTCTTCCACGTGAGCTACTAAGACGCCATCTCCCAGACTGATTTCCGGCATACCTTGTGACTCAAGAGCGTTGATGTATCTGCATGAACCGAAAACAATAGCTTTAGTCTTGGTCTTATTCAGTCTGAGGGTAACGCCCTCGGCCCAATCAGCAATCGCTCATGCAGCACGGGATAAAATCTCCACACCCTCCGTGATGTTTTCGGGTTCTATTTGAATATAAATCTGTAGGTCGTCTGCGTATAGTAGATGTTTGATGCATCTTGTATCGTCATTGTCTAGGTCCTTATTCAGATCGTCGAAAAGCTCTTTGTTGTCGTTTATGTAAAGACAGAACAGAAAGGGTCCCAACACAGACCCCTGGGGCACTCCAAGGTTAGTTGACAACCAAGATGACTTAGTGTCCCAGCACGTTACAACGGCTTATTTCCTACCTAATATATATGATCTTATCGAAAATAAAGCATGCCTGGAGAACCCCAGAGCTCGCAGCTTTGCTAAAAGCTTGGCTGGAAAGATAGTGTCGAAAGCCTTGCTGTAGTCGAACAGTAAAAGTAGTGTTAGTAATCTGTTGTTAATCCCTGTCCTTAGGTCTTCTGTCAGTTTGAGTAGAGCAGTTTGAGTTGAATTATTTTGCTTGTAGCCAGACTGCATAGGGTCGAGTTTTTTCGTATTGGTCAGGTACGCCATTATCTGGTCATGCACAATTTTTTCCAAAACCTTTGAAAGAGAGCACAGTAGTACTATTGTAGTACACTTGTTCAGCGGCACCACTCGTGCTCTCTTCCAGAGGTCAGGGAATACGCCCCTATTCAGAGAAGAGTTGAATAGATTCACAATGTGCTGCCCTATGATTGGCAGTGCATTCGCAACTACACTCTGCGGGATATCATCTTCGCCTCTCGCTTGAGAAAAGTGCGCGACCGCGAGCACGACATCCGTCGACAGAGAGAGAGAGAGAGAGAGAGAGAGAGAGAGAGAGAGAGAGAGAGAGAGAGAGAGAGAGAGAGAGAGAGAGAGAGAGAGAGAGAGAGAGAGAGAGAGAGAGAGAGAGAGAGAGAGAGAGAGAGAGAGAGAGAGAGAGAGAGAGAGAGAGCATCGACACAGAGAGAGAGAGAGTGGAAATATCACTGAGAAAACTTGAATAGATAATTTTTAAACGAATAATGTTAATGTACGTATTAATTATTCTTATTTTTTAATTGAACTAATGATTTATTTAATATATGTTTTAAATTATGCAAATTTGTATAAATATTATAATTTTAAATAATTAAGTTTTATTTTTTGTTATAAAGAAATGGTAAATGGGAAGGGTGAAGAATGATAGTTAATTTATTTATTTATTTATTTATTTAAACCAGAAAGATTCACATACATAAAATTACAGTAAGATGTAAATCCCTACAGAGGTAAACTAAGTTACCTGTGCGCAGGTCCGGTACATAAAATTAAGAAAAGTGATACAAAAAAAACTTAAAGCATAACTAACTTACTTAAAACTAACTTAAAAACTAAACTAAACTAGTATCGTATACATCTCATGGTAGACTAGAAACAGTATAAAATTTAGAAACTATTAACATTATAAAAATATTGTTTGTACATAGATATATTTAATATAATTGCACCTCATATATTACAGTTATCTTTTATCCACATTTTCAGTTTATATTTTTGTGACTTTTTATCTAATTCTAATGTTTTTAGATCATTTGGTAGTTTATTGAAAACTTGTATAGCTTTTGTGTAACTAATTTTATTGCTGACCTTTTTCTTGTTGCTGGGAATCATTAGGTTTTTTTTCCTAGTAATACTATTAGAATAATTATTAATATTTAATTCTGTTTATTGCTATTAACCATTCTTTTTTATGGTTAAGAGAAAACCAAATCAGAATCATAGAAATACGTACAGTTCGTCAAATATTTGATTACATACAATGTCATTTGTTAAAATTTCGGATTTTAACGTTACTTTTTTTAAATTAATACTTGACACGTATGCACGATATTTTTTTTCTGGCCGTTCGTCTCTATTAACACTTCGATTTTCATTTCGGTCTACTAATGACTTTTCGATGATAATGGTTTTTGAATTATAAGAAGTCGTAAAAATAATGTTTAATCTTTCGTTAATGCTGATAGGTCTTCTCCAATGAATATTGGCTGCATCATATAGAAAACTTGAAATTTCTTCAAAATTTTCTTTTAGTTGATCCCTCTCTTCACATGATAAATTGAGCTATTGCGATATTCCATCAAGTGATATGAGTGGTTCAAAGTTGCCACTTTCTTGATTTTCTTGTGCACCGATAGTAATCAATTTTGATTTGCTATTATTTAAATTGTATGTTGAGTTAATGGATGATTGCTGTGGTAATACATGTTCAGCCATTTTGATTTTTAATTGGATTTGATATAAAAAAATTAGATTCTGTGTCTCGTTCGGAGTTTAGCACTCAAGTGAGCTATCACCAAGTCATTTCAAAATGGCAAACCAGTAATTATTTGCTGAATCTCACTTGCGTTTTGTAGAAGGTGGATAACTATCATGTGATGTGTCAATACACATTAATCGGGATGCGCGTGTGGTGTGACTGACCTTATATATTGCTGACTACACATTGTACATACAATATTTAAAAATGTTATTAACGATATGCTTTACAGCAGTTACGCGTACAATTCATTAATTCGTTACACTCGCTTAATAATATCTACAAACAGATTTTTTTTCTTGTTCCAAACTCTGCCTTAATTTTTTCTTAATTAGATTATTGTAAAACTCTGAAACTATTTTATCGTTATTCTTATAATCTGTTGTGACTAAATTACAAAATCTATACATACCGAAACCATTAGCCAGTAAACGAGAAACATTACACAAAATTGTCCGCAAATACATGAGTCGAAGCTCTGTATCTTCTTAGTGTTCCATTTAAAACGCTTACAATTTTTTCTGAGACGTTCAATGTGATCTGGTATTATCGGAGCTTATCCGAAACTATCGAAGAAATAGTTCCTTCCTAATTTATCCACATAAAACACTAACCAGTCACTTCCAGGTTTTGTATGATTTTCTGTGATAGCAATAAGGATTGCAGGTAGCGTCCAGACGATCGGCAATTGGTCGGAAGGATAAACTCCGTACTTGAGTACCGGGAGATAACGTAGAGTATCGAATATTTTTAAGGTGTTCATTACTATTTATCTTATACCTGTGTACATCGTCTTTGCATATATTCAGGATCTACTTTTTTTATTTTTTTAGTCTCGTTTAGGGCACAATTTATATTGTTTCCAAAAATCCTTCATACAGTGTAAAATACAGTATGCACACGATGATGGTAATGGATCAAATGATGGGCAACGCTTATCTTCATCCAAATTTATTAGATCCAAATTTATTCAAGAGATTAGTATCTTTCGGGTACTTTTTCTTCGAACCATTCAATACCCTGCTCTTGAAGAGTGCTCCAATTATTTTTTTGGAATAAAATTATCGTCTTCGTTTTTTAAATCCCTGCATTTCAATGATGAAATCCATGGTAATTTTATGACGAGTTTCGTCGACTTCCAAATCAATACTGAATATTTGAATAAAATATATTATGTTCGAATTGTTGCAAAAGCAATTCATTAGTCAGCACATATTTCATTAGCTATTAAAGTCTACTATAACTTGTCACCTACCATTAGCATAGGCTTCTCTTGATATGGCGTTTCCTTGATTTAAAAAGTGCATTCCAGTGTCAGAAAATAAAGTATGGTAAGCATCGACATAAAGATTTTATTTAAAATTTGGTGGAAGAGGTTTTGAAGGAATTTGAGAGTCATCAACGTATAATGAAAAAAAAATAGTATTGAAATGTTTAAAATTGAATGGATTATATTTTTTATCACCGTTGAATGTTTTGTTATATACGAAACCAATGATTATTCGTTTTGGTACATGTCCAAGTATTACATTATCTAACGTCTCCCCGAGAATACCACCCCTCATAGTCAGTGTTTTGTCTTCTACACGTGACAAAGGATATTTAGCTGTCGTTTTAGACAGTGCTTTGGCATGAGCTAATAAAATCCCAGGATTTATTCTTGCTCTCCTGTCAAATAAAGTATATTATTAGTAGGTTCTATTAAATAAAAAGCACCTCTTGATCGAGTAAGCTTTACACGAAGATCAATACCATTAATTAAATACTTTTCTAAAATAAATACTTATCCATTCAATCTTTCCACTAAATCACAACACTTTTCTTTTTGAGGAAAATGTTTTCTTTTTGTAAAACCAACATTACTACCAGATGCATTGTCTAAGAATCCTGGTGTGTCATCGTACCAAAGACAACTTGTAAGATGAGAGTTTTTAGTATCACTCCGATAGTTTAAAAGAGTCTCGATATATGCCCGATACGTGTATAAATTATTAGCAGGTGTAACTGTTTTTTGATTAAATGAAACTTCATCTTGATTGAACATTGAATGAATAAAATTATTAACAAGTACTACTGGGTAGTTATCTTCTAACTTTCTTTCATCGGAAGTATTTTTAATTTTGACACGTAAACTCAACAATGCATATGCTAAATCTATTCATTCTTCCCCACCACCTGGAACCACGAATTCTATGGGAAATCGTCTGTTAGAGATAATATCGGTTTATAGTTAACCCACTGCGAATTTTCAATGGTTATCTGTGTATGGTGAAGAGAGATATATTTCTTGATATATAAATGACCGATTTCATCTCAAATCATGCAGGCCGACATCACCTATCTATCCGAATCAGCTCAAATTATAGTATATTATTCTACTCGGAAAATAAGCGTATACGTATTTTTTGATTTTTCGATAGCATCAAAATGGCATGTGTTATGCTTTTTTCAAAAATGACTCTCAAATTTCGTTTCTCAAAAATCGAAAACTTTTTTCTTTTTAAATCATTCTAATTCGTCTTTTTATGGATATTTGAAAATAATTCTGTACATATTCGATGCTGTTGGTGATACTCTTTCGATCTGTCAAGTTCAAAAATTTTTTTACAAAAAATCAAGGATGATATGGATTTTTTATAAACAATGAAAAATGTTTTTTTCTCAAAAAAGCCATCTTTTTTTTTACTCAATTTTTTTTTATAGATAGCTAGTCTCAATACCTATATGGTCATATACATGACATTTGGAATATTTTTGTTTTTTAAGAGATATAAACGAAATAAGAAAAAAATGTTATGTACCCCTAAGTATAATGATTATACGTATATAGCAGAGCAAGAATCTGTGCATTAGGCGAATACGTGTACGATTATTTACATGTGTGTGTGTACACCATAGATGAGTATAACGCATGGTACTAGAATTCTCCGCAAGGTGGCTAAAACTCATCTTTTGCTATCACGTAGATAATGTTAGTTATTTTAGCTTATTTAAGGAACCCGGTCTAGTTATCTTAATATATATAGTATTACTTATAAATACTAAGATTTCTCTTGAATTATGGCTGAAATTTATTCAACAAAGAGGCGCGCAAGTGTCCAAACTTTTTTGGATCACACAAAAAAAACGTATATGATGCCACTGTTAAATTTAGAAAATTGGAGAATTTAGCAGAACTTCTTCGACAAAGTTTTCCTAACGAAGCAGTGCAGAGTTCGGATTATGTATGCTTCAATTGTTATGAACGCGTTAAAAATATTGAACCAAAGGAAATAATTGATGCGATTCATTCAGACAATTATACTGACTTGGACAGTGATACTGAAGACCATGATTTTCAAGCTAGCACCCCAGAGCGGATTCAGCATTTAAACGAAACCTTAATTTTAAGTTCTTTTGGTAATGTTTCGCCACTTAAAAGGAAGAGAGGTATTGATGATTCATCTGTACAAAGATACATTATTAGAAAAAAATCAGAACTAGTATCTTCATTCTCATCTGCAACTAGCTCAAAATTGTCAGAAGCATACAATGTTTGCATTGATGAATCACATGATGATTTGACTCAATGCTTCACAATAACTTGCGAGTAGCGCTTGAAAATTGTGACAGTATTAATGAGAAAATTAGAATTTTAACGTTGCTTCCTTCGTCATTAACAAAATCTAGTATTTTATCAGCATTTCCCGAAGTAACTGTTTATATGATTGACAAAGCAAGAATGCTTGTAACAACTAAGGGAATATATTCTGAACCTGACGCGTGTACTGGTCATCCATTGGACGAAAAGTCTACAAAAATTGCCATGGAATATTTTTTAAACGATGACTTTAACTGTACACGTCAAAGCCCTAATAAATGTGATGTTGTGACTGTTCAACAAAATGGAAAAAAAGAAAAAAAAATAAAACGTTATTTGACACCCAGTTTAAAAGAGGCGTATAAACTATTTAAACAAGAAAACCCAGACATAAAAATCGGTATAACAAAGTTTTATACATTAAAACCAAAGTTTGTTATGTTGAGCCCGTCGAAGGAAGTGTGCCTGTGCATTTACTGTGCAAATTTTGATTTATACGTTAATAGTCTAAATAATTTCCTAGGAGGCAAACATTCAGACCTCGATAGAGTTCGTTCTACACTTTTATCGTCAATTGTTTGCTCCAATTTGTCCGATAAGTGTCTTTTTCAAGAATGTACTTTATGCCCAGGTTCTGAAAATATCAACCTAAGTTTGTTTGGATTAGAGACAACTAATGAACATGAGGAGATTGGTTTTGCTATGTGGGAAAATGGCCATCTTGTGAAGAAAAGATTAACAATCTCCAATTTTTTTAGCGATCTTTCTTCTTGGACAGTCAAAACAAGCGTTCATTTAAATATTAAAAATATACAAAGATAAGCTATAAAAGAAGAGAAAGAAATAGCTGCAGCTAACTCAGGTCATCTAGTACTGCATGGTGATTTTGCTGAAAATTGGGCAGTGATTCACAGTAACCCTATTCAAGGTACTCACTGGGTTAATCAACAGGTCTCTATTTTCACAGCAGTTTGTTATCAAGGAAAACTAACAAAAACTTTTGCTGTCATCAGTGATGATAGAAAACGCGATTCTATCCATGCCTTGTTAGCAATGGAAAAAATAATTGATTCGATGAAAAATGATTCAACCGATTTAATAGATCAAATATCGATTATAACAGATGGAGCAGCAAGCCACTTTAAAAATCGATTTCAATTGTATGAAATGAAAAATGCTTCCATCAATATAAAAATGGTTGTTTTCAGCTACAGGTCACGGGAAAGGTGCATGTGATGGTGTTGGCGGACTAGTCAAACACTATGCAACTAGACATAATCTTCAGAACTGTCATATTGAATCAATACAAGATGCCAATACTTTTGTAACAAAAGTTCAATGTTATACTAATAATATTAAACTAATCTTACTACCAAAAGAAGATATTAAAGTTTTTAGACAAAATAAAATAAAAGAGTGGCTTAAGGCTCCTAAATATAACGGCATTCAGAAAACCTATGTATGGAAAGTAAATGTAGGTAAAAAGAAAAAATCTTATACAGGTCGAGCTGCTCTTCATTCTTTAACAAAATTGTTAAATAAAGAGAAACAGAAGAAGAAGAAAATCAACTCAAAGAATCGTGTTAGCAGGAAAGTTAGAAAAAGCAATAAAATGTCTAAAAATCATAAAAAAGGGAAAAATACATAGGATTTTTTCTTGCACGACAGTGCTATGGGGGAACATAAAATTTTTTTCTTATTTCGTTTATATCTCTTAAAAAACAAAAATATTCCAAATGTCATGTATATGACCATATAGGTATTGAGACTAGCTATCTATAAAAAAATTGAGTAAAAAAAAAGATGTTTTTTTTGAGAAAAAAGCATTTTTCATTGTTTATAAAAAATGTCATATCATCCTTGATTTTTTGTAAAAAAAATTTTGAACTTGGCAGATCGAAAGAGTATCACCAACAGCATCGAATATGAACAAAATTATTTTTAAATATCCATAAAAAGACGAATTAGAACGATTTAAAAAGAAAAAAGTTTTCGATTTTTGAGAAACGAAATTTGAGGAGTCATTTTTGAAAAAAGCATAGCACATGCAATTTTGGTGAACTTTCCGCAATTGCAGCCAGACTCATTTTATAATAGTTGGTCGGTGCGCGTGGCCCTTTGTATGCCAATTCCGGCAACAAGCACTTATCCGCTGGAAGTGGCTCCTTCCAGTTCCGCCGCATCTCAACGACAGCTTCTGCCTGACGCGTCAGCCGAATCAAGGTGTCAAGATCCATGATTTGTTCTTTAGTCACGATCGTTTGCAACTCTGGCGACATATTCTGATAAACAAGTTGCAATTTTCTTTCTTCGTCCCAAGGCACTTCAAATTTATCAGTGTACGAGAGTAGGGAAAAGATATAGTCCGTAACTGGTTCAGCAAATCCTTGAATGCGCGCTGTCGCTTCTGTCACTAACCGCTGTTGATAACGGCCATCGACTCCGTAACAGCGTCGTGCTGCATCGCAAAAGTCTTGCCATGTGTGTCAATTCTTTCTAGATTGACGGCACCATTGGAGTGCTGCTCCTTTCAGCAACTCTGTCGTGGCATTCAGGAGGTCCTCGTCCTCTATGCGGGCTAGTGTGCGGCACTTCTATACTGCGATCGTCTTTTTCACCAGAAAACTTGATGTTCCAGGATCGAACTGTTTTTCTAATATCATTAACTCGATGCTTGGAATATGTGATATTCTGCGATGGTCGCGTTGTCTTAGAGTACTGAGACAATCCCCTTCCTCCAGACTCTTGCCGGGTTGAAAGAGTTTGATCGCGCTGGCGAGCCATCGCTGATTCTCTCTCGCTCGTTTTTCTGAAGCACAGGTTTTTACCTTAACAACAAAATCATTATCATCATCATTTTTTAACAGTACTGTAGATAACACCGTCGGTGTTGGTGATGGACTATGCAGCGATGTATCTAACGATAAAATAATTATTATTATAAAAGACTAAAAATTATTTTAATGCATCAAATTTTAGTTTAAAACATTTTTTATTTTTTCGTAAATATTACATTTATATTTTGTAAAAAAATATTTCAATCACTATTTTAGAAAAACAATTGTTTTTAAATTATTAATAAATATGTTACATACCTAAATTATTCTCATTGCTGATTGAATTATGTTCATTTTTAGCCTTAGTTCCTTCTTGGGATTTTTGTAGACATGATTGATTTTTTTTGCTACGTCAATAGTATCAGTCAATATATTGTCCGAGATTATTTATATTTTTTTATTGCCTGTAATACATTTATGTTATTAGAAAAAAATATTTCTTGTTGTAATATGATTTTGAAAGGTTATATAATTTATTATATTACCGTTACTTGGTCCGAGCTCATTTTCATTGTGTGGTTGATGTGGTTCAATCGAGACTTCTATTTTATCGCAAACTTCAACTGATTAGTGGTTGAGTCTGTGTTCAGCGCTTAGCTCTGAAATAATAAGCATTTAATAATTAATTACAGTAAAGAATTACCATGTGATTCATAAAATTTAGCATAAAACAAAATACTTACGTTCCTAATCTTGATTAATGTGGAAACAAGCGGATTGTTTCAGTGTTGAAATTTTGTTATGACTTCCACCACAATCCTTAAGCAATATACATTATCGAAAATATTTTTTTTGTAAGCATTATTTATTTGCGATAAAGAACTTCTATTGACTAAGTTCTTTAATTTTCTTCGTATAGCTTGTTCAGGAAGTAAGCGACAATCAATTTTTAAAAATTCCTTTTTAATAAATGAATTAATAATCGTGAAATTTAATAAATCAATTATACACTTTATACAAACGGAGCGCATATTAGTAGATTTTTAATAACACTGGGTTGGCTCAAGTATTAAGCTATACTGAACTTCTGCAGTCCGCGGAAGAAGCGCGCGATTTTTATTCGATGAGTACAGTAATTTGACGCTCTGCACATCAATACGACAATAGAGTGTGTATGTGCTTAATACGGAGTTTCTATCCAGCGGTTGGAATGTTAAATTGTATTCCATTAGTAAACGCTATCGAAGAAACACATATTCAACAGCAAATTATTTCGTATATAGTAAAGACTAGTTCTTTTTAAAAAATGTATCGTTGTAACAGAAAAAGTGAGGAGTGTTACTATGGAAATTTTGGATTAAAAAACTTAACTAAAGGCCTTACATGGATTTCTCTAATCGACACTATGAATAAATTAAAAAATGAAGATCGTCAAGAAGAAGTGAACAGTTTCTTAGAAAATATCAATACTGCTAACAGTTACGGCGAATATAAACTGCACGTGCGATTTAAGAAGAACAATTCTTACGATTCGAATGGTATAAACAAATCTATAATGCCATAATACAATGTTGCTAACAACCGTTTAAAAATGAAGAACTTGATAGAATACTTTAAAAATAAAGACACTTTTGGCGTTGTGCTGACGGAAAACAAATTAAAATACCATCGGTGCCCTTTTTCGCATGAGTTCCCGTATTATATACCGCCATAGGAAATGAAAATGGTAAGTTTCTCCGAAGACAAAAGAATAAAAAAATTTGTAAGAGCACGGCGTTGGATGCGGAAATATAAGAAAGGAGAACGAAAGAACAAGAAGGAGATCGATAAATAATTGTTAATTTTATTTATTCACGTCACCCATTTACCATTTTTCTATAAATTAAATAAATATTTATTATTTAAAAATTATAATATTTAAACAAATTTGTATAATTTAAATTATTATAACATTAAATAAATGAATAGTTAAATTCAAAATGAAAATATTTAACGTACATTAGCATTATTTATTTAAAAAAATTGTCAATTCAATTTGTTTTTCGGTGATATTTCCGCTCTCTCTCTCTCTCTCTCTCTCTCTCTTTCTCTTTCTATTTCTCTCTCTCTCTCTCTCTCTACTGATTTACTTTAGGCATATGTACTAGGATAGGGGACAGATGTTGGTGGGGGTGGCGGCTGGCGGCCCAGGCTGAGAGGCTTCTACTTGCGTGGACTCTCTGATTAGTTAACGAATCCGGCGGTGGAGATAAATACATTCATTTTTTAAGGTTTTCACCCTAAGGATGCTAATATAATACCTTAAGGATCTCCAGCCTATCAGTCGGTATCATCGTCAACACGAATTAGATAGAATACGTCGAATACGTCCAGTACGTTTGAAACTTGTTCTAATTTCAATCGATTATTTTCTTATTATAATCTAAAATACGGCAATATATATTAGAATTTAGGAGGTTATCCTAAATATAACCTAGTGATAACCTCCTAAACTTTTTTAATCTTAATTCTAAGTTTATATTTATTTAAATGTCACCTTTACCAGTATCAGTATTATCAGTAATAAACCTTTATTATTATTAGTTTTGCAAGTTGGGAGAGCAATTTATTGCTCGTTTGAATTTTTATTCCGTAGAGCCTTGATTTAGATCTTTATATATTACAACAATAACCAAAGATGTTATAAAATATCTTACGTAAGTACATACTGTTGAGAGCACGTTAAGTAAATAGACGCGGGATGAGGTAAAAGGTTGTTCTTTATTGCAAGTGAAGCAGGTTAAGAACATAAGTCCGTATAGGGTAGCGCGCTGCTTTCTCGAAGGTCCAGAGCTATCTGCTAATTTTGAACAGTTAGTGTCCGCACTGGAGGGGGCGCTCGCATCGGCGTATAGTCCTTTTTCCCAATACGCATCAGTACTGTCACTAGGCAGTATGCATAGTCGTATACATTTATATATATAGCTATGAGTGGGGTGAAGTGCGATAGAAAACGCATCAAGTTTATGACTTTCAACATTCCCACTACTAGAGTGTTTTCGGTATACATTCTACTACATTCATACGTTTTCGAACTGAATTAAATTTCTCAAAACTTAACGCTTTTGAAAAATGTCGGTGTATTGGTCGTTTGTGTTTACATAGTTTGTATCTATTACATGGTTTCGCAGTTTCTTGCAAATAAACTGCTATCGGATATCGATGTGCTTATGATGAAACTCTGAGCTTCTTCTTAATTTTATGGCGCTTTGATTGTCAATATTCAAAGGTGTAGGTGTACTGCATCTATGTCCGATATCTGACAAAAGTTTCCGCAACCACATTGCTTCTTTGGTTGCTTCACTCGCAGCTATAAATTCAGCTTCAGTTGTACTGAGGCTGACGGATCCCTGTCGCTTGGACGCGTTTAATTAGCGTCGGAGTAGCCAACAAGCGCATCAACTATTTGATCTGATTGGAACAAGAGACCGAAATGCTGCGTCTTTTTAATGTATCGTATTATACGTTCTCCAGCTTGCCAATGTGATTCATCGTCGTTATCCAGATATCGGCTAACAATGCCGACCGCGTATGCAATGTCTTTTTAAGAGATCATTGATATATAGAGGTGTGATCCGACGGCCTCGTGATATGGAACATTTTGTATTGACTGACCCGACGGAGTAGTTAATCTGACGTGCGGATCAGCGGGCGTTTTAGCAGTGTTATTATCATCCATTTCGAACTTTCGTAAAATTTTACTGACAAGCAGACCTTGGCTTATAAAGATGGAATCTTTTTGGCGGGTAATTTTCATCCCAACGTATAAATTTCAATCGCTGACAGTGTATCAAATTTAGTTTTAAAGCATTAAAATCGCGTGATAACAACAGTTCATCGTCGACATACAAACCCAAATAAACTTTAGTTCCTTCAAATAAAACTGTATAGACATATTTGTTAGCTGTGCTCTGCACAAATCCTAGTTGTTTTATAAAATCGTCGAAATTTTCATTCCAACAACGCTCAGCTTGCTTCAAGCCATATATCGCTTTGTTTAGTTTTAAAACAAGATTTTTATTTCTTATATCTAAACCGTCTGGGATTCGCATGTATGTAGTTTCATTGAAGGGTATGGCGACAGTAGAATTTTCAAGAAAACGAAATTTTTTTGTCTGTTTTTGATACTTTATTATCATAGAAACAATTTACCATTCTAGTTATAGCGTGAAAATTTTTTTATTTTATTCCAGGTCCAAAATTACGCATGTAATTTTGCATGCAGAGTAGCGTAAGGAAAAAAAGGTGCTGCCGTAAACGCGCTGTAAGCGGCCATTTTCTTTATGGAAAAATTAAAAAAATAATTTTTTTGATACTTTAAGACATGTATTTAATATACCATTGTTTACTTTTATTAATAAATTTTTTTTCATATTAAAAAAAATGTTGAATATGCACATGATTTTATGCCTGCTACTCTAGCCATACCCCTTAAGATCGCTATTCAATTACGCGGCCTCTACGTCGAATTGTATTGACGCTATATTTTCTTTTGCCGCTGTCGCGAGCAGAATACGCACCGATTCATAACGCACCACGGGCGAGAAAATCTCGTCATAATCTATTGTAGCATTGGAATATGCCCGTCAACTTTCGTTTCACGAATTCGTTCGTTTTCAATGGGTTCGACCATCGGTACGTTGTTGTTAGGCACGGCGTTGTCATGCACGGCGAAATCGTCGTCGTCGTGTACTTCGTCCGCCCGATGCGCGTCATCTTGCTGAGTATCGCGATTATTTAGCTCGATCGCGCGTTCTTCTTGAGAACTCCCGTCTATACGAAGCCACACGCCGTTCTCGATCCGTTCGGTCAATAAATCTTCGTTAAAAATAACGTTTCTCGACACGGTAATACGACTGGTTTTCAAATAAAAAACTCTGTAATTTTCCGACTCGTTTTCGTAGCCGACAAGAATTCGTTTTTCTTATTTTGCATCCTATTTTTTATGAAAAACACCAGGAACGAACGCGTAAAGCAGGACATGTGAACTGACGCATGTGTGACAAATTGGGGTTTTTCTTTGGCCATAGCTCAAAAGGCATTGATGTATCGGAGCGCGCACCCAGTGTCCTGTTCAAGGTGTACACATACGTATTTACGCCAGAAGCATAGTACGCGCGCTTTTGACGACAGTACGCATTTCGCGGTTCACCCGACCGTCCTATTCGGGTGTATGCGGCTATGATGTCAAGTGCTTGATTGCCCCTCGCTTTCAAAAAATTCGTGACATTTTTGTTCGTGTACTCTGTACCATTATCAGTACGCAAAACTTTAATTTCTTTCCGAAATGGATTTTTTGTCATTATCATAAAATCTCTCAAATGATCAAATGTGTTGCTCTTCTTTTTGAGAAAATACACACTGCGGAACCCAGACGATTCGTCTGGCATTTGGCCGCAAAGGTCGGAGAGAATAATTTTACCGGGAGCGACATTAACATTTTTCTCAACTTTGCTGAAAAGGAACTAAAACTGTTTTTCGAGCGGGTAACTTTCACAAAAAAAATCATTTTTATCAGTTAAAATCACACCGGAAACCGCGTCATTTTTTACCATATTTTTGATTCACGTTCGATTCACATGGCCGAGACGTTCATGCCTTAATTTTAGCGGTGCCTTGGCTGCGTAGTGTGCTTCAATTTTTGCAACAGATTTTGTAAGAATTTGATTCAAATTATTAGGTTGTTTTAACCCCCGCGCCATGATATTTCCGTCTTTCGAATAAATAGTCGCAATGTAGTACCTAAAATTAATCAGACATGCGTTCGATGTACATACACCCGTAGACAGAAGATTCTTTTTAAGAGAGGGTATATATAAGACGTCATTAATCACGCCATCAAGCCACGTTCTGTTAACTAGCCTCTTAATAAGAATTTTACCGCGACCGTCAATGTTCGCTTTCGTTCCGTCGCCGAGGTAAACAAACTTGTCTCGACACGGGACAAATTCTGAGAACCAGTCACGACGAGAACACATGTGGCGAGACGCTCCACTATCGAGAATCCAAAATTCACTCTCGTCTAATTATCGGAACCAAGCCGAATCATAACTAGAGATCAACGCGTTAGCCATCTTGGGATTTTTGCAAACTACAAAAGGCACTGAAATTAGCGGAATTAGAGTTACCAGTCACTCTTTTCGTTATTCATTTTACTCGGATTTTTCGAACACTTTTTGGCGAAACAATACTTTGCAATATGTCTGGTTTTCTTACAAAAATTACACGTTATATTTCTCTTACGCTGATTACCATCGCTGATGTTGCTAGAACGATGATCGCATCTGCTTCGATCTTCATATGAGATGCTCGTCGCAGCGAAGACAGTATTCATGTCGTCCATGGTCATCATCTGGGCTTCCTCTCGAAGAATTCGATCTCACAGCCTGTCGAGGGTCTGGTTTGTTATCACCACGCTATCTCATGTCGAGACAAAAAGGCTGAACTTGGTGTTGAGTATTTTATCCATTATCATGACATCAGATATTGGTGCGTTGATGTCCTTTAAATGATTGGCGATATTCTCAATTTTCGCAATATGCCGCACTGCCGAGTCACCATGTGACATGCGGTATTCGTGAAATTTCGCTGTGAGTGCGAGTGTGTTTGAACCACGCTTCTGTTAGAGGATAGTAGAGAGCTTTCCCCGTATTGCGTGAGCCGTCGCACTATGTGGAAAACAGGTTCTTTTTTCTTCAAAATAAAATTCTTCACGTAGGAAGCACCATTTTGAATAAAACTTTTTCAAGAGTAAAGGATATTGCATGCAGATTACAGGAAGGAGACTATAGAAAAAAGTCACAAAGAATTTCTCGGCTAGGGAAAATTGGTGGAAACTCGATATTTTTTAGAAAAAATTACAAATTTCTTTTACATCGACGAAAAAAATTTTGCTTTCTACATAAAAATCATTACATTTGAACATATTAATCTACAGAATAAGGAGAAAATGAAGTTCCTTTAATCGCATTAAACATATATCAACCCCTGTTTTAAAAATATTGTGAAACTAGTTCTATAGAGATTCTTTGAGACGCTAAATTCGTATTTGTAGTCAAAATAAAAAAAATTTCAATTAAAAAATGGCAGTTCCAATATGGCGGACAAAAAATGGAAAAATAGGCTGTTACTTGCTCCTTATAGATACCATAGGGTTTTTTCAAGTCGCTGAATTCGAATATACAGTCAAAATATAAAAAAAAATAATTACAAAATGGCGAATCCAATATGGCGAACAAAAAATATAAGAAGAGGCTATTTCTTGAATTTTATAGGTATTTAGGGTCTTTTTTTAATCAAATAAATTCAAATTTGTAAATAGAAACTGAAAATTGTCAATTATAAAATGGCGCATCTAATATGACGAACGAAAAATAGCAAAATAGGCTATGTCTTGTATATATTTTAGGTATTTTAGGGGGTGTTTTTAGTCGGTAAATTCAAATTTGTAGTTTGAATCTAGAAATTTTCAATTACAAAATAGCGGGTCCTTTTATTTGTCTTTAGCATATTTTAGCATATTTGGCACATTTTAGTCTCTAAAATAGGCTTAAGTTAAATAAAAACATCTAATCCTTATGATTTTATTTAGGGTAAAAGTCCTTATTATGGAACACTTTTAGGGTAGTCCAAGATTGTTGTCCAATTTACATTATTAAAAGTGTTAATAATGGGTATAGAAAGATATAGATTAATTTACAGCGTTCAATTTGCAAATTTTTTAAAAATTTTCATTATTATACATACAAAAATGAACGCATTATTATATACGTATTATGGAATGTTGACCTCTCAGCTTCTTCCCGTGTTCCAAACGGCATGTCTCTATCATGGAACGGATATATACTAAATGAATATGACTTTATATGATAGGTTTTATTTGTTATTGCAATGTAAATAAATAATAATGCACATATTGCACTCGAGGAATGAAGTAAACATTGAATTGACGCCGTTTTTTAAATATTATTAAAAAACATAAAACGATCATATGTAGCGTTAACTATTCAAATATGCATTGCCGAATTGACTTGTTTTATGGGTTAGATTTCCAAATATAATAAGCACGTTTGTTTCATTAAATACATTAAAAATATCAAGAATTAACAACAAGGTATATAAACATATTAACGGAAACTTCTTAACAATTCGAATATATGAACTGAAAGCTACAGCTTAAGCTATTACATATGTTATTTAAGCACTTACATTTTTAAATACAGTGATAAACCATAGTCGTAGTGAGCAGCTGTCTCAGCTAAAAAGAAACGCAGATTTTTACGGTTTTAAGAACACAAAAATAACATATTTTTTTGCAATGTTACTTTTTCTGTAAGAATAGTTATATTTGTAAACTTGAAAGGAATACAAACATAAATATCTATTTGATTTTTATAGTCCCTTCTGTACATTAATATTTTTTCTTATTTTATCATTTTGGATACTGTTACATGCAAGGGGCATGTTTTTGAAGGTGTGCCATAATAATAGATACTTTTACCTTAAGTAACCTAATTAAAAAGACAAAGACAAATTTTACTTTCAAAAAATGCTTTTTGAGATCATGAGTAGCTGTTAAAGTTCTGCTATAAAAAATGACAACGGGATTATAATTTTTTCTATATTTCCTACTATTGTTTCCTGATAGAGGAAGCTTTGTGGTGGCAAAAAAAGTTTTGCGCGCTCGCGCGCGCGTGCGTATGTGTGTGTGTGTGAGTGTGTGTAGGTGTGTGGACGGATGTGTACGAAGATTACTCTGAACATTCACGGTCAAAATTAATGTTTTAGGGCTCAATGATTTTTTTTTTTTTTAAGTAAGGATTTTTTTTGAGTTTTAGTTTTTCGTTTTTTTTGGTTTATTTGAAATACTCGTAGTATTATCGATTCATTTTTTATGCATTTGAAAGAGCATAAAATTACCTATCTTTTCCGACCCAAAATTTTAACTAAGCTATTTTATTTTTTTTTGTTATACACGAAAACGTCGTGTTCTGTTTAAACGGTGATATCTCGAAAATATACATGGAAGATTTTGAAAAAATTTGAGGTGATCTATGGATACGAATATTTTGTAAAATTTTTAAGCCTTTATTTTTTTTTTATATTTTTGAGAAAAAAACAATTTTATTAAAGATATTGTTTCTTTTTTGGCGAAGGATAACCGAAGTAAAACGTCATTATTCCTTCTAAAAATTTCCAGAGAAGTAGATTTTAACTATCTCTTGAGACTCATTGAAGCCTAGAGTATAACGAACTTTGCATTCACAGTTATTTGAGGTTATGTTTTTTTTATTTGGTTTTTAATGCTTATATCTCGAGAACTGCGTGGTCATTTTTTACAAATCGGGGCTCATTATTTTCGTCTTTTAATGAAGATTCTGAATTGTACAGAAATTTTGAGATTCAACGATCCGTTTATGTTTTACAATAATTACTTTATTTTACGATTTTTCACGATATTCTGAATTCGATTAGGTAAATTATTTATGTATTTTAAAAATAATATGATTATTTAATTCTACCTTTCTTTCTTTGTATTTAATGGCCAGGTGTCCCCTATTTTTTGTGACTCAGATATGTCTTAATGCATAAATGATTTTGTATTTTATATACTTGTTTTTTATACATTTATATACTTGTTATTATACACTTGTATTTTATATACTTGTTTATTGTGTTGTTCGATGTCGGTTGAGAGAAATCCATCACTAGCTTATTATAGCATTTCAGAAATTTTTGAGGCTGAATTACGTTTTACAGCTTGAGCATCTTGTATTAGTAGGCAAGCGTCTAACCCACTGAGCTAAGGGGGGTTCTACGATCGCTTTATTTTGCATTTGAGAGAGTATAAAATTACTTTTAAATGGTGATATTTCTGTTTTTTATTTTACGTTTTAATGATTTTATGCATCTTGTTATAAGATATTCTATTTTTACTGACAAAACAAGGTACGAAAATACATGTGCAATTATAATAATTATTATTTATTAGCTGTCAACTATTATTATCTTTGCAATAGTCGAAAGTATTTTCGGTATTTTAGTTTTCGAATTTGAGGTTACGTCAGTGGTTTTACAACACATATTAAAAAATTGCATTCCTAAAGAAAAAAATTTGAATATATTTTAGTTTATATACATTTTTTTGTATTTTATATTTTTATGAAAAATTTTAAGTAAAAATTATTAGTTCAACCAAAATTTACAATGTTATGTTATGCGTAAAAATAATAATTTTTTGATAAACATATGCAAAAAAATTTGTTATGCGAATTATGTTTATATTGCGACTTTTTAGCATTAAAACTATGTAGCAAAGATTTATTTTGTAAAGTGTACTTACCCTTCTAGAAGGAATTTCTTTGCAAATGCCGGAAATTTATGTACCCTATGCTCTTCTAATCGTTTTTTAATATAGATGAAGGTAATTATGGAACACTTTTTATGAAATTATTGGATCGGTGAGGTACGAGGGTAGTTCAATAAGTCTTTAGAATGACCAACAGATGGCGCGCGAATCGCTCCAAATCATCTGTTTTCAGTCAGCACCACTCCCGACTAGATAAAAAAGACTAGAAAAAAAAATTGCTTGTTAAGAAAAATGGAAAAAAACGAGTTCAGAGCGGTAATTAAACATTTTCATTTAAAGGGTTTAACTCCATATGAGATAAAAAATGAATTGGACTCAGTTCATGGCACATCTGCCCCTGCCTTAGCAACGGTTTATAACTGGGTAAATGAATTTAAGCGTGGTCGTACATCAATAAGTGACGAACCACGTTCAGGAAGGCCCGTAGAAGCAACTACTCCCGAAATCATCAATAAAATCCACGATATGGTGTTGAAGGATAGAAGATTAAAAGTGCGTGAGTTAGCTGAGGCCACAAGGATATCTATAGGTGCAGTTGTTTCAATTCTACATGAAAAATTAGGCATGAAAAAGCTATCGGCAAGATGGGTGCCGCGTTTGCTCTCAGCTGAGAATAAACGCAATAGAGTGGTCGCCTCTGACGCTCTTTTGGCGCGCATAAGTCGGAATCCTGAGGAATTTTTTCGTCGATTTGTGACTGTGGATGAAACATGGATACACCACTACACTCCTGAGACAAAGGAACAATCCAAACAGTGGATTTCCACAGGCGAACCAGCTCCAAAGAAGGCAAAGACCGTAAAGTCAGCTGGTAAGGTTATGGCTACAGTTTTTTGGGATGCACGTGGAATTATACTTATTGACTACTTGGAAAAGGGTAAAACAATTACTGGTGAGTATTATGCATCATTATTAGAGCAGCTGAAAGAAGAAATTAAAAAAAAACGACCACATTTGGCGAGAAAAAAAATTCTCTTACATCACGACAACGCCCGAGTTCACACATGCTTCGTTTCAATGGCTAAAATTGAAGAACTAAAATTCGAATTGGTCGAACACCCACCGTATTCACCAGATTTAGCCCCCAGTGACTTTTTCTTATTTCCAAACTTGAAAAAATGGCTCGGTGGACAGAGATTTACGGACAACGAAGACGTCATTGCCTCTGTAAGTGCTTATTTTGAGGAACTTCCGAAAACGCACTTTTCTGAAGGATTAAAAAAACTTAAAAAGCGATTGACCAAGTGTATAGAGCTCCAAGGAGATTATGTTGAAAAATAAAAAAAAAATTACCAAAAAAAAATTGTTTTTATACTTTATTCTAAAGACTTATTGAACTACCCTCGTATACTGCACGATTAAAAAGCCCAACAACCTATCTTCTCGGCTAGTTTGTCTAGCATGTTTTATTACGTTTCTTCGGTAAAATTTATGCCAGCCTCACTCGCACCTTCGAAAAAATATGCCATTTGCAGTGGTAATTTTCTAGTTATTTGACAACCATGCATCAACAGTTTGTGCAGACTTGGATTCATTCGAACCCATGGAAACAATTCATAATAGTAGGTATACAATGAGAGTTCTGGGGCCTTCCACCACTCGACTTTTCGACTCACCTGTGCAGGTGAGAAGCTCTGTGATTGGTCAAGGCGGACAGGTGAGAATAAGCCCCACCCCCTATCTCACTTAGGTACGATGACGTCATGCTAAAGTATATTATCGAATATACTACATACTTTGCATGGTATTGTGCCAAATACCGACCACCATATACACGTACACACGTACCGATGTCTAAATGTGCGTCTTACAGTTTGATATTCCTTCGAATATTCGACTGCATTCATGAAAGCATTCGTGTCCGAGATGTTTTCTCCGTCTGTTTAAAGTACGCCGGATACAACCTGACACCCCCGAACAATTGTCGGCGCAAAAGCATGATATCATTCGTCCGCGCGAAACTTCGACGATGATCGAGCGCGGGTGCGCCTGACTTAGTGTATATATATATATATATATATATATATATACTAAGTCAGGCGTAATGATATCATGCTTTTGCGTCGACAATCGTTCGGGGGTGTCAGATTGCATCCGGTGTACTTTAAACAGACGGAGGAAACATCTCGGACACGAATGCTTTCAAGAATGCAGTCGAATATTCGAAGGAATATCAAACTGTAAGACGCACATTTAGACATGTGTACGTGTGTGCGTGCCTGCGTGTGTGCGTGCCTGGAAATCTCTGGAAGCTTCTCAACCTCGACGATGACCAATCTTCGATGGATCTGTGGATGAGCCCGACCGCTATTGTGTTCCAGCAGGCTAACGCACGCTGTGATATCGCAAATTGGGGAGCGCATATTAAAAAAATCTACTTTACTAATTAAGACTTACTTTAGATATTTATGTTTATATTTGTGGCATATACTGAATACGAATGTTCAATATAATCGAATAAAACAAAGAAATTCCACGAATTATATAGCTAATAGTAAAAATAAAAAAAAAACTATAATTTTCAAAATTTCAAAAATGTCTGCCCCTTCTGATAGATGAACCCCTAGATTGGACGTTAACTTTTGCTCATTTAAATCTAGGTATTGTAGTTTACGCTATAATGCGTAATCAAGTAGTGCGCACTATATGTACTATATGTATGTATTAGAGAGCAGCAGCATCGAAATCAGCGAATTTGATATCATGCGTGTATATCTATATAGCGCCTTAGCCGAGCGTACAAGACATGTATATCTATATTCACTTAGCATATTGTCTTTGCAGGCTTTGGCCGTAGTAAACAGCGTCTTGTAGAAATTGAAAAAGATTTTTTATAATGCGGACAATCATCCTCCCATATCTTCTCGATTTATGAATCTTTATTTTTCAAATTTAGCTGAATAAATCTTTGAAATGTAGAGATAAGCTGATTTTTTTTATAAATATTTAAATTGAATTTTATGAGATACTTTGCATTTAATCTATTTAACTTTTTATTTGCATACAAATTAGTCATACATGTACATATGTACGGTATAAATTGATGCCTTTTACTCAGAATATTTTATCACTTCAGGATAACTATATACAAAATTACATGTATTATTTTATACTAATTGAATATTATTAATATAAAAGCATACGTAGAGTAATGAAAATGATCTCATTATTTTTATCATCTAGAAATTTCGATAAACGAAAATGCTTTTCGCAAGAGTGATACATTCAACAACAGGATATCAAATGATACTTTTCCTATAATTTAGGTATACTAGAATGGACTTGAAATGAAAGACAAGATGCATTTGCTAATGATATCAGATTATATTCTTTTCATTATCAATTCCTGCGTAAAGAGCACACAGTAATGGTATCAAATTACACGAATTGTTATCAACTTTTCTCATTCATTTCATCTTCTAGAAATTTCTATAGTTGTAAACAGTTACGAGAATTGTTGAGCAATCTGGCCCTATAAAGCGAGCAGGATGCGGCTCCTGATTCAGTGAATAATGAACTTCAGTGAGATAGCAATGTCTGCATACGATTGTACACGTCTTGTAAATAATATGTTACAAGCCTATAGACTTTTAGAACGAGGAAATATTAATCCTGAAAAAATATCAGAGTGGATTAAACTTGGAAACAAAAAATTAAGATATTTAAGGGTACTCCTACGTAATGCATCAACTGCTCCGGAGAAATTAAAGTTTATTTCCACAATCGGGTTGCTTAAGGGGGTGCAAGATAAATTGAAGTATTTGTTGAAAGGGGGACATGGTGTCGCGCGCAATGAAAGGCGTAGCGACAGAGTACATTGGCAAGACGTCGACTATGCATTCAATAATCGAATAAGATCTGGTGTGATTACAAACTTGAAGAATTTAGATGTGATAGCTTTCTTGAGAGATACTGAGGCTCTGATTAAAACTCGAATTAAAAATACTCTCAAACAGCATGACGTTTTAAAAGTATATACAGTGCTGGCTGTTGAATACGTCATTACGAAAAATGATGAAGAAGTGGTGGACATTAAATATTTCAATACCAAGGCTGAGTCTATTTTACAAACGACTAATTTTAAAGAATGGCTTAAAGTGAATGTGCATCAACTTATTCAAAAAGAAATGAAGGAATTTGCAGAGAGAAATTCCTGTTGGACCTTGAAATCTATACATAACTTGAGTGCTCATATCAACACATATAACCATGCGAGGAAATTCGTATGTCAAACTTCCTGATTGTATAAAGAAGAAAAAAGCATGTGTTAATGTGGAAAATTTCGATGACGCTTGTTTTAAGTGGGCAGTTCTATCAGCATTGTATCCAGTTCAAGATTATACTGGTAAAGTGCTTAAAGCTAATAGAGTATTATCATCGTATAAGAAATATGAGGAAAAATTAAAATTCAAAGCAATCAAATTTCCAGTTATACCAATACATATTCCTGCATTTGAAAAACAGAACAAAATTTCAATCAATGTTTACTGTTTGAGAAAATCAAGTCGAAAATTCAGAGTTACACCACTTTATTTAACATCTCAAGAAAGAAAGAGCCGCGTCGATCTTTTACTTGTACAAAGCTATTATGTGAATGAGGCTGAAGAGGAGGAAGGGCAAATTGACAACAACTATGAAAATCTTGAAGTGATAAATAATTATGTTTTGATTAAGGATTTATCCCGCTTAATTTCTAGATAAGTCTCAAAACATAATGGTGAAAAATATATTTGTAATCGATGTTTACGTTTCTTCTACAGTGAACATCAATTAGCATTACACAAATGAGACTGCTCCAAGATAAATAAGTGCCGTGTGAATTTACTGAAATATAAAAATATGATTTTAGAATTTAAAAATTTTAATAACAAAGAAAAAGTGCCATTTATAGATTATGTAGACTTAGAATGCATCCTGAAAGCTATAGAAAGTGGAAACGCCTACCAGGATCATGAAGCTTTCAGTGTACGATATTACATGAAATGTAGTTACGATGATTCGCTCTCATACTATCGCAGCTACAGAGGACCTAATCCCGCAAAGTGGTTTACCGAGGAGTTGCTACAACTGGCTGAAAACATTGAAACAGTATTCTGGTGTCCGATCCCTATGGATACACTATCCCAGGTGCAGAAACTGTCTTTTCAAAAAGCCACAATATGTCACATATGTGAGAAACCATTGGGACAGAAGAGAGTGCGAGATCACTGCCATCTAACTGGCAGGTTAGAATACTCCTTTTTGGAATATGAGCATAATATTATATTTAACATTTGATATTTAATATTATATAATATTCCAGATATCGAGGTTCCTCTCATGAGGCATGCAATTTGAACTACCAAGACTCTCGATGTGCTCCAGTGATATTTCATAATTTAAGTGGATACGACTTGCACTTTCTAATTAAAGATATTGCCAATAGTATACCTGGCAGGGTTAAACTGCTACCTATAAATAAGGAAATATTCATATCATTCACTAAACACATTGACGACAGCGATATTAGTTTCAAGTTTATCGACTCTTTTCGATTTATGGCATCCTATTTAGATAAGTTAGCATCTTACCTTGAGGATTTAAATATTCTAAAACATGAGTTCTCCAAAGAATTAATATTGACTTTTTGGACTATGCAGAGAAACTCAGCGTTTCAGAACTACCGCCAAAAGATACATTTTACAGTAAATTAAATAACTATAATATATCCGATGAAGGCTACAAACATGCTCAAAATGTTTGGACTAAATTCAATATTTCAGACTTAGGTGAATATTCAGATCTATACCTGAAAACAGATGTGCTGCTGTTGGCTGAAGTCTTTGAAAATTTCCGCACTAGCTGCCTCAAAGCATATGCATTAGATCCTGCCTACTATTACACAGCTCCTGGTTTGACGTGGGATGCTATGCTCAAATATATAAATATACAGTTAGAATTGCTCACCGACATTGACAAAGTGATGTCCATTGAGGGTGGCATTAGAGGAGGTGTGAGTTAATGCTGCAACCGCATTAACTCACACCTCCTCGCTTAGCGAATAATAATTATATGGGTGACGATTATGATGAGAATAAGGAATCTAAATATCTCATATATTTTGACGTAAATAACCTTTATGGCTGGGCAATGCACCAGTATCTACCATATGGAGGCTTTAAACGGCTTAGTAGAAACGAAATCAAACAAACCGATTTTAACATAGCAGAAGATTCACAAGTGGGCTATATCCTTGAAGTGGACTTGGCGTATCCGGACTACCTTCACGACAAGTACCGAGACTTACCTTTTCGTCCTGAGCACTTGAAACCTCTAGGCTCATCACATTCAAAACTAATGACGACTCTTCATCGTAAAACTCCATATGTCCTGCATTACCGAAATTTGAAACAAGCATTGGCGAATGGATTGAAACTCGAACGAATTAATAGAGTATTGAAGTTTGATCAAAATCCATGGCTAAAAATGTACATTGATCTGAATAGTAGCATGCGAGCAGAAGCTAAAAATGAATTCGAAAAGAATCTCTACAAATTGATGAACAACGCGGTATTTGTCAAAATCATGGAAAACGTAAGAAAGCGAGTTGATATTAAACTTGTGATCAAGTGAGATGGACGATACGGTGCCGAAGCTGTTATCGCACAACCTAACTTCCACAGTCGCTCTATCCTGGACGAGAATCTTCTACTTATAGAACATACAAAGACGGAAGTTAATATGGATAAGCCAATTTATGTTGGGTTATGCGTATTGGATGTATCGAAGACTTTAGTATACGATTTTCACTACAAATACATGAAAAAACAGTTTGAGGACTATTGTAAGCTACTTTATACAGACACGGATAGTTTAATATATGAACTAAGTGGTAAGAATATTTATGAAATAATGAAGCGCGACATACAATATTTCGATACTGCTGACTATCCATTGGAAAATGTGTTTGGAATGCAGCTAGAAAACAAGAGAGTGGTAGGTCTAATGAAAAATGAGTGTAATGGATGCATTATGACATAATTTGTTGGCTTGCGTAGTAAAATGTACAGTATTCGTATTGATGGTCAAGATAAAATTAGAAAAGTTAAAGGTGTGAAGAACCGTGTTGTTCAAAATACAATTACGTTTGATGATTACATAGAATGTTTACGAAATATGACAACGGAATCTAGAGAACAGAACATTATTCGTTCACGAATGCACAAAGTATTTACGGAGAAACACGTAAAGTTAGCTCTAAGTCCGCATGATAACAAGAGGTATTTAACTCGAGGTGAAACGGATACTCTACCATGGGGTCACTATAAAACCATGAAAATAGATGAAGTGTAGAAGACAGTACATTAATTGTATTATAATTAAATATATTGAAAAATAAAATGTATATTGTAAATATGATGCAGGTTATAAAGAGATGGGTTGATCTCGATAGTCTTTCAGCTTGTAGGTGACTACTGGATTTGTTGCCATTACTTGACTAATTGTAAAAATCTCTGTTGACCAATTAGGAGTATAACCCTTCTCAAATACTTGTTTTATCTTGCTCACTCGGACTTTATCTCCAATCTTAAATTTTAGCTTACTCGCAGCTGTATTTATGTCAGGGAATTGTGCCAATATTGTAGCTTCATTTACAGGCGAAACATCTTTCGGTTTCATGCCAATGGTGCGGTGCTTGCTATTATTGTATGCAGTCATCAAATCAGGTAAGATATCAGCCACGTGTATTTCCCACGCAAACTGAATTGCATCCACATCTTATTCTTGAGCGTGCGATTGAAACGCTCACAAATAGACGCTTTGAGATAGATCGATTCCATACTGTTTCATGAGACTTTGAAAGGAGGAGTTGTAGAACTCTTTACCTCGATCGGTATGTAGATTTTTTGGTACGCGACCTTGCTGCAAGATGGATTTCATAGCTGCTGCCACCTCATCACTAGTCTTGTGCTTTACTGAAACAGCCCAAACATACTTGGAGAATACATCGATAACTGTGAGCAGATACTTGTAGCCTTTGTTCTCTTTAGCGTAAGGTTACATCTCCACTAGATCAGCATGCCAGGTCTCGTCCAAGCCTCGTACAATAAATTTTCGGCGGGGATAGTTACGTCTAGCGGATTTATGGAGCTCCTCCACAAGGCTCTCATGCATCATCATTTTTTGATTTTCTATCTACCGTAATATTCGATTGAGAATTTGAAATAACATATCATACGTTGTTTGAATAGCTTTATCAATTTTTTCCATTTTCTTTGTGTAATTATCGTTGAAACCACTGAGCTCTGATTGAGCAACATCAAGGTCAGTTCTCAAGTGAGCTGTCACATCATACAGACTGCGAACTTCTGATTGAACTAAGCATTGTAGAGTGTTTAAATTGACGGCGTCATTTGACTGCTGAGCAGTGGCAACGTTGCACAATCTCTTGTTTTCTACGTCGTACTGACCGTCGGTAGTGAGTTTATAACCAACACCAGGTGGACCACGGTTAGCTTCAGCTCCACCCAGCTGTCGTCCGAACACGTCAACACTCATCTTGCTACTGACTCTTATACTGCTTGCACTCCTCAATGTATAATGTTGGCTTCACGAAGTTCCTCGATGATTGAGTGGATCTCATTCGCGTGGCTCTGGTTACCAGCCACTCTCTCAGCAAGTAATAAATGCAGGCGATCGACTAGTTCATTAGGATCATCTCAATATACATAGTCCATTAGCATATCTTTTCTAGCAATCTTGTATCGTGGTAAAAGTCGCGCTACACTAATTTATGCTCGCTTACGACCTGGAGACTTGTCGAAAAACAGAGCGATAAAATTTTTATATTTGTTGCTCCTTAATCGACGGATAGGCTGATCTTCGCTGTACTGTTTTCTAAATGCATTTGTCACTTCGACAATCTTTCGATAATTTTGCATGTCACTTGGGCTAAATAAATTTGTATCAGGCTCCTGTTTAAAGAGTAATTCTAGCAAGCCAATAGTTTTTGGATATGTATGGTTGAGCACGTTCACATCATCATTCTTGAATTCTATTGTTGAATCACCAATCATAAGAGTATCACCCTGCTTACGAACTCCATACACATTATCCAAATAACTTTTGCGATTTTGATTGAGCATTACAAAGTACTTGCTGATCGTTGAATCGGATTTCTTAGTCTCATCTGAGCTTTCAGATTTTGCACTTTGGAATAAAGCATCTAAAGTTTGATCGCGCAGAGTAGCATCAGTATCGTCAGAATCACTTTCATCAGATAGCTTATCCTTTTCGACTATTTCACGCTTAGGCTCATTCTTGATGATATCTTGCTTCGTCTGTACCTCCGAGACATTCACAAGTTTTTCGAGTGGATTGACGACAGGTTTGAAAGTTTTACCTATTGCCTTCTCAAAACGGGCTTTACCCTGTTTTAACAGTCTATGTTTACGTGTAATCGCCTCTCTGGATTTTGCAATTTGACGAAGAATATCTTTCTCCCGTTGAAAGTCTGCCATGTTGACTGCTCAATGATTTACAATGCACTATTCAATTCATGTCGTGTGCGCAATATTTATAGCAAAACAGTAAAAACTCTTTCGGTATCTGCCAGCATTAAGCTCTCGCTCTTTGTGTATCACGAGAAATCCATACTTATCATCTCTCCAGCACGTAGAGCATAAAATTTAAATTGTGTATAGGACATATCAGAGTTTACACGATCCTCGGATATGTGTTTGAGGTTCACATCGTCTTGTCGAAATATAGCCAGCAGATTAACATTATCACGCACCAAATGCTTTGGGATATGGGCGTACGACTAACAGAGATAGAAACAGTCTACGTTTTTGTGTCTACCCATACAGAAAAAGGCTCTTATATTGTCCTGCTTCTCGCAGGCTACATCATCGAAGACGATGATAGAATTTGGAAGTGCATCCTCGGGTGCTACAACTGCATCATGCTCACTGAATGGAAAGTACTCAACGCCATCTACTGGCTCCAGAAGCTTCTCGAGAAACTTATACTTTGGCTGATTGAGCGACTTCGAGTAGACATACACATTTTCAAACTTTAGACCATTGGGATGTGTTATGAGAGCGAGCAGCGTATTGTCTTGCCGCAATTTGATGGACCGCAAAATACTGCGCGTATATTATCGGGCAGTAGTTCACCATGACGTTTCAGCACTTTCTGCTGCTCTACTGAAGTGTCAAAATTTGACACTGGCAGCTTGACCTTTTGCACTAGAAAATCCATATCCATATACTTTGCTGTTTCGAATATGACTGACCATGAGGCTCTAAATACTGCGCTTATAAGCAGTTAGTATTAGTCAGAAGTTGTCCTTGGAAGTGTCAACATCATGATTGTACATAAGCAGCATCGTCAGCGATGTAAGGGTCGCGGTTTGATGAATACTCTCATCAATAAGGTTCCCGTTGAATTGCATTTGCCGGGATATCAATACTGCGGGCCCGGTACTAAACTGGCAAACGTCTGTTCAATCCTCTTGATGCAGCCTGCAAACAGCATGATATTGCCTACTCACAGAATCGTGAGAACGTTGCAGCTAGAAACGCTGCAGATAGAGTTTTATCTGAAAAAGTGTGGCAGAGAGTCTTAACTAAGGATGCAGATATTGGTGAAAAAGCTGCAGCTTACGCTGTAACAAATGCTATGAAGCTAAAATCTAAGTTTGGTATGGGTATTAAAAATAAGAAAGGGAAGCCATCTATCGCCCTGGCTAGAGTGGTCAAGGCTGCTTCGAAATCCACTATTCCGAGCAAAGACTCACGTGCAGTTATTTGCTCTGCTATGAATGGTGCTTGCAAAGTTGTAAAGAATGCTGGTGGCAAGAAAAATGTGCGCGTTCCACGTATATTACCTGTACCATCAAAAGTCGGAGAATTCTTACCTTTTCTCATTCCTATATTCGCCGGCTTAAGTGCAACGGGGGCACTGGCAGGTGGAGCTGCTGGTATTGCAAAGGCTGTGAACGATGCTAGCGCTGCCAAACGTCAGCTTGAAGAAAGTCAAACGCATAATAAGACCATGGAGGCCATTGTACTCGGTAAAGGTTTATATCTAAAACCGCATAAGAGAGGTTATGGTATTCATCTAAAACCTTACCTTGATCGAGGTCTAAGAAAAAAAAAACTTCTCACTAAGACTGCCTCAGAGAGCACTTACTAACGCTGATTTGCTTAAATATGATCATATATGGAAAATTCCAAATTTTCGCAGTGTTTTTATGCGCAACACATTACCCGAGAGTGGACCACATTATCGAGAATCGGCCATTGTCAATCTTGATGATGAAAGTGGACCTGGCACGCATTGGGTAGCCTATATAAAACGAGGAAACGACGTTGTGTATTTCGACAGCTTTGGAGATCTACAGCCACCCTTGGATCTCATGGAATACCTCAATGTGGACTGAGTCAAGTATAATCACTAGCATTACCAAGACTACAATACATACGACTGTGGCCATCTTTCTCTGAAATTCTTGTGCAAGCAGCTCAAGCGTAAAGGTATATAAGTGCTGGTAGTGGGCTAGTTAGAGTCAGTATTGCTGGTGCAATCATGGATGATTCATTGACGTTGAGTTTGTCTGGAACGTCATCTGTACTGGAAGCTCAATTCTTTCCACCGATTGAACTTGCTCCCAGCAAACATTCCGTTCTCTGACTAGTTGAACTTTTAACTTTCAACTCAATACCCAATATCGATACGGGTAATAACAAGTTTTATGTGGGTGAAGAAGTGCTAACTTTATCGATAGGTAGTTGCGAGATTGAAGACATGGAGAGCTACCTGCAAGAAGTTCTTGCACCAAAAGGTATGTCATCAAGCTTAAGCCTAATAACAGCACTCTTCGTTGCGCTATCAAGTGCAGTCACATAATTGATTTTCAACCACAAGACTCTATTGGTAAACTACTGGGTTTCACTGAATGCCTTCTCCCGGCAAATACGACTCAAGACTCTGATTTACCTTTAGCCATTCTCAAGGTCAACGCCTTAAGAGTCGAGTGTAACATCACATCAGGCGCATACATAAACGGACACAAGGTGCACACCATACACGAGTTTTTCCCAGCTGTGCCTCCAGGATATAAAATTATTGAAATTCCTACGCAAGTCATTTACCTTCCAATCGCTGTGAAGACCATTGACAATATACAGCTGCGTATAGTCGATCAAGACGGAGATTTAGTTAATTTTTGAGGAGAAATAATAACGATCAGACTACACATCAAAGCAGTATCATAAGCATGGGTATTGTGTACAATACTAAAGTGGGCAGGGGCTATATTAGTAGCTTACCATGCCATCGAGCAGTCGGTCGTCAACGAGTGCTCAAAGCGTTAACACGTCAGAACAGTCAGTTTCTGAGAAGCCTAGGTCTAAAAGTCGTCGCCGGAGCACCTGAAGAAGATAACCTGATACTTTTTTGCTGCTTTCAACGAAATGGAGGAGATGCTAAGCATACAATCACCTGTCACATTTGATGAATCTGTTGCCCATTACGAGATTCATGCGTATCAGCCATATACCTTATCGATCTTCAATAACAGCGATGAGATTCGTATAGCCATACAACATCAAGATCTCACGCATTTAGTTGCATGTATGTGGACGTGTGATGACGACAATTTGCACTGCTGTTACAAATACGAATTTAGTCAACAACGCCATCTGTCACCTGTTCGAAGAAATTCGGTATGAGATAAACGCTATAGAAATTGATCGATGCAAGAATGTGGGCTTGACAAGTCTCATGAAAGGTTGGGTATCCATCAGTCCCAGTCAGAGCTTACTCTTTGAAAATGCTGGGTGGCTCGATATTGAGGAGTCACGGCAATTGACCAATGACGCTGGCTTCTTTGATGTATCGGTGCCATTGAGTATGATTTTAGGCTTTGCCGAAGAATATCGCAAAATTGTAGTCAACGCGAAGCACGAGCTCATTCTCACAAGATCAAGGAACGATTTGAATTCTGTAAAACAGACGCAGATTCGGGTGAATAAACAACCAGGCTACGAGACTTTTAAAATTGAACTCACGAAAGTTGAATGGTTAATGCCGTATGTGATGCTATCAGACAAGCATAAAATACGACTCCTTAGTTACATTGAGAAGGATATACCTACTGCTATGAGCTTTCGTAGCTGCAAATTGTACAAGTTTCCGTTATTGCCCACCACATTGAATTACGTTTGGACCGTCAAGACAGCTAATCAGCTGGAGAAACCTCGCTTCGTTATTCTGGGCTTTCAGACTAATCGCAAAGGGCACAGAGCTGCAAATGCTAGCCAGTTTGATCACTGCAACATTAGCAATGTCAAACTCTTTCTCAATTCACAGTACTATCCCAATGGAAACCTCAACCTCGATATCAATAGTAATCAGTATGCTATGTTACATGACATGTATACCAACTTTCAAAATGCTTACTACTTACTGAGGCATTAAAACAGGCTCCAGTCGACGTTCGGCTGGAATTTGAAGCTAGAGATAATTTTCCAGCAGGAACATCAGCCTACTGCTTGATCCTAAACGATCGTATTGTTGAGTATAATTCAATAAGTGGGGATGTAAAAAAGCTTGTCTGAGTGGTGGGGATTTGAGTATAAAATAGATTGCAGCGCAGAGCAGTCAGTTAGTCACAATGGAGTACGTGGCGGATGTTCAAGGCTTCAAGCAGCCTGTGAATGATTTTGTTGTGAAGGAACTCGTCATAGTTCCGCTCAACTCGAATCTCAAGCCATTGGTCTTTTTGTTTAAGCCACCCACATCATGGTGTAGACTTTCAGCTAAATATAAGAGTGAAAATCTATGGTTGGAGCGCAACTAACACGGCTTGTCATAGAGTTCCGGGGAGCTATCCTATGAGGAACTTGAAAACGTGCTTCACAGTACCTTGCATGATGCAAGTGTAATATATGTTTAAGGTCTGGAGAAGAAGTGTTGGCTCGAAAAATTCAACTTCAAAGTGTGTGATATGGGAGATATGCGCTGCCCTTCACTGCAAAGATTTAAAACTGAAACATTGGAAAAGCTATGTCCTCACCACAGATATCTAAAGTAAGTCTTAATCAGTAAAGTAGATTTTTTTAATATGTGCTCCCCAATTCCCGATATCACAGCGTGCGGTAGCCTGCTGAAACACAATAGCGGTCGGGCTCATCCACAGATCCATCGAATTTCGGTCATCGTCGACGTTGAGAAGCGTTCAGAGATTTCCAGGCACGGACACACGCACACACGCACACATGTACACATGTCTAAATGTGCGTCTTACAGTTTGATATTCCTTCGAATATTCGACTGCATTCATGAAAGCATTCGTGTCCGAGATGTTTTCTCCGTCTGTTTAAAGTACGCCGGATGCAACCT
This sequence comes from Gastracanthus pulcherrimus, assembly GCA_949152435.1. Lineage (NCBI taxonomy): Eukaryota > Metazoa > Arthropoda > Insecta > Hymenoptera > Pteromalidae > Gastracanthus > Gastracanthus pulcherrimus. Next base: position 120,264,819 of record OX424574.1, read on the forward strand.
GACACCCCCGAACGATTGTCGGCGCAAAAGCATGATATCATTCGTCCGCGCGAAACTTCGACGATGATCGAGCGCGGGTGCGCCTGACTTAGTATATCTATATATATATATATATATATATATATATATATATATATATATATATATATAAGAATGTAATATAACAATATAAATAACAATTTAAATGCAAGAAAAATTTAAATTATATATATTGTAACACCACATTTTGTGCGTGAGTAGACGCTTCCCTTTCCTCCTTCGCACTTCTCTTTCTCCCTCGCCAAAGCATGCCCTGCGGACGACGAGTCCACTTCGTACTGAGCTACGTATACCGACGCTTCGTTTTTCGACAATAGCTCCGTACGAATACCGATATCAAAGAACACCTCGTGGGGACTACTGAGATTAGATTATTCGTCTATTGTGTGAGCCTACCAACCTGTGTCATCGAAGGAGGCCACATCAGATTCTCGTTAAAGAGTAAGTTGCACAGAATACTTTCGTGCTTAGTGCTGGTACATAATTATATATATATACATATATTCGGCTAGTAATTTTGTAAAGCTTGCGCCTTGTGCGTGTCGAGCGTCGCGTCGCCGCCTTTTCCTCGTGTATTTCGTCGCCGGAAATCATTTGAATTCGCGTCCCTGAGGAGTAGCTTCTTCCCATCCCACACATTTACCGTTTCCCACCGTACCCCGTGCTCACCGTAGCTAATTTATAGTATAAGTAGATGTAGTATATCAATAGAGAAATCGTAAAATCGTGCTGCGAATTCGCGTAGCTGGCGCTCAACTTTTGTAAGTATAATCGAATAAACCACAAGTGTTCACAATATTATCCTAAATCCCCGTGTACAATTTCTTTCAACCCGCGAATAAAAATAATGTTAAAGCCTGCATGTGCGGCGCAATAATCTTGGTTGAATTAGACAAAATTATTGTCATAAAATTGGCGCCCAACGTGTTATAAAACTAACGCAGTAATGTGGGGTCGAAAAAAAATTCCGGTCAAATTTGAATTAAATTATTAAACTAAATTAAAATTTAAAGGAAATTAATTCGTGATTAATAATTCGTAGAATAAGACAGTGCAGGTGAAATTAAACATATAGCGGCACCTGTAATATATAGTTGGAATTTTCGCGAGTGATATACACGCGGCCGCGGCGAGACGCTTGACAACGCCGCGACGGCTTGTAGCTGGCCATTTTTGCATGTGCGCCGCGAGATAGTCTCGCAGGCAGCCATCTTTTTTCGTTGGCGTCAGGCGGTAGGCCACGCTAGCATCACTTGGCATTAATAATTTATGCTGATTATTTTGCATTTTGCACATTGGCATAAATACAATAAAATATATCCCCAAAATTTATACGTATATCCTAAATAATGAGGATTGTATAAATACAAAATTTAGTGTAATAAACAGTGAGTGAGTGCGTGGTAAAGTTTCAAAAAATTTTCTTCCAGTATTAATTTTAAAAAATATTTTTAAAAATTTGTGATAATTATCAACAATTTCGAAAATTTTTGTCTAATATTAAAACGAGAATTTTAGAAGATAGTTGAAAATAAGTTTTGGTAACACGTGTTCATTAAAGCCAGTATAGACTCTATAATCTACTTCAACATTTTTTTTTTAAAAATCAGTTTATTTAAAATCTTTTTGTGACTCAATTGTCATTCCATATGTTTAACGATTTTAAATACGAGGGTAGTTCAATAAGTCTTTAGAATAAAGTATAAAAACAATTTTTTTTGGGTAAATTTTTTTTTATTTTTCAACATAATCTCCTTGGAGCTCTATACACTTGGTCAATCGCTTTTTAAGTTTTTTTAATCCTTCAGAAAAGTGCGTTTTCGGAAGTTCCTCAAAATAAGCACTTACAGAGGCAATGACGTCTTCGTTGTCCGTAAATCTCTGTCCACCGAGCCATTTTTTCAAGTTTGGAAATAAGAAAAAGTCACTGGGGGCTAAATCTGGTGAATACGGTGGGTGTTCGACCAATTCGAATTTTAATTCTTCAATTTTAGCCATTGAAACGAAGCATGTGTGAACTCGGGCGTTGTCGTGATGAAAGAGAATTTTTTTTCTCGCCAAATGTGGTCGTTTTTTTTTAATTTCTTCTTTCAGCTGCTCTAATAATGATGCATAATACTCACCAGTAATTGTTTTACCCTTTTCCAAGTAGTCAATAAGTATAATTCCACGTGCATCCCAAAAAACTGTAGCCATAACCTTACTAGCTGACTTTACGGTCTTTGCCTTCTTTGGAGCTGGTTCGCCTGTGGAAATCCACTGTTTGGATTGTTCCTTTGTCTCAGGAGTGTAGTGGTGTATCCATGTTTCATCCACAGTCACAAATCGACGAAAAAATTCCTCAGGATTCCGACTTATGCGCGCCAAAAGAGCCTCAGAGGCGACCACTCTATTGCGTTTATTCTCAGCTGAGAGCAAACGCGGCACCCATCTTGCCGATAGCTTTTTCATGCCTAATTTTTCATGTAGAATTGAAACAACTGCACCTATAGATATCCTTGTGACCTCAGCTAACTCACGCACTTTTAATCTTCTATCCTTCAACACCATATCGTGGATTTTATTGATGATTTCGGGAGTAGTTGCTTCTACGGGCCTTCCTGAACGTGGTTCGTCACTTATTGATGTACGACCACGCTTAAATTCATTTACCCAGTTATAAACCGTTACTAAGGCATGGGCAGATGTGCCATGAACTGAGTCCAATTCATTTTTTATCTCATATGGAGTTAAACCCTTTAAATGAAAATGTTTAATTACCGCTCTGAACTCGTTTTTTTCCATTTTTCTTAACAAGCAATTTTTTTTTTCAATTGGTTATAAAAACACGTAAACTCAGAAGATGTGGACTGTGACTGCACCATATATCTAGTCGGGAGTGGTGCTGACTGAAAACAGATGATTTGGAGCGATTCGCGCGCCATCTGTTGGTCATTCTAAAGACTTATTGAACTACCCGTAATAGTATAACAAATAAAATTTAGTTTTGATGAAAAATATTTACAGAAATTAGTAAATGTGATTAGCAATGGTACATAACTGGAGCAATTATATTCAGATTCAAATACATTTTTCTTATAAATACACGCAGTGGAAATTATTTTCAATTAAATAGACGTTGAATAGATACTTTTATTTTTATTTTAAATTAGAATATTCACAACATAAATTTAATAAATTAATATTAATCATCATTACTATAATAATAGTATATTCACACAATACTAGTATATTCTTATAATAATAGTATATTCACATAATAATAGTATATTCGTATCATGATTATATATTCGTAAATTGCACGACGTTACAAAAATTTTTCTGGAACTTGAATAAAAGCATAAAGTTAAGAAACCTCACTCACTCGAAAATAAAAGGTAACATTTTTATTACTATTATATGTTCATAATTTTATATTTTACGCACATGTACCCTATTTTATGTATTTTATGCACAATTTCGTAATATATAATATTTATTTTCTTCGCCTATCGCTACAATAAACTCCAGCCTTCCGATCAATAACATTTTACACCTATTTCCCATGAATCCTATAATCACTACAGTGATTTAATCGTTGCAAAGTGGATTTATCAAAAATTAGTGAATAGTTTTCCCCTTCGATAAATTTTGTTCGTTTTTTTTACGAATAGATAATAATACCTAATCTAGTTTCGTACACTTTGTATAAAATTTCGTATAAAACTTTTTTCTAATATTAAGTTCAAAATCTTGGAAATTGAAATTTGTATAGTATATTATTTGTAGTAAATATTCGTATTAAAATTCGAAATAAATATTTAGTATAAATATTTTCTATTTACCTCGTATAGTCGAATAAATATTTAGTATAAATATTTTCTATTTACCTCGTATAGTCGAATAAATATTTAGTATAAATATTTTCTATTTACCTCGTATAGTTGAATAAATATTTGTATAAAAGTGTAATTTACTATTTGGACCTGACAAAAGGAATTATCAAATTTTCTGCTTTCATGGTAATTAATCGTAAATTTAAATTAAAACTTTGATCATTTTGTTTTTTTGTTATTACCTACAAATTTTTTTTTATTATTTCGTAATTAGTTAGCAACCCTTTATTACATTTGCAATATTCTTTAATTTTGCAATACATTTTTATTTTTTTTGTAAACAACGCTAGCTTACAATAATCCACCTTCGTTAAAATAAGTGTACAATATTATTTTGAATTAGTAATATTCCACCTATCGAACACACATTCCTCAGCCCATATCGAACGTAAACAACATCACGAGACCCTATCGATCCCCACCCGACTACAAATTGCCAGTAGTTGAGTTTTACCTTGTGTATCCCTACCGCATGCACGCAGAAATACTTGTATGGAATTTCAGCTTAGCGACCTTGCTTTTGTTTGTTAATTATATTATTTTTTGTTTGTTCGCATCCTCAATCCCATTTTAAAATTTTTTCGTTTGTTCGCATCTTCAATCCCACTTAACAAAAAGTTCCAGATTTCTTAAATAATATTAAGTTGAAAATTTGTACGAACAAAAAAATTATCATTGTGGTTGTTGTTAAATATCTTAAATTAATAATGTTCGTCTGGATTTATTTTTGTCTATTTAAAGAAAAAACTCCTAGTAATATTTATTGTTTTTTTATTTATATCAAAATCATAAGAAAGTAAAATTTTTTTTATTTTTTCCTCGTAAAAGAATTTTTTTTTAGGAAAACGACTCGAATTTTCTTCTTAGTATTAGTCTTTTTGAACCCCTTCACCCAATATCGTATTTGATCGAAACCCGCCGTCTACCTTTTTACCCAATATATTCCTGCTTGCATACCTCATACCCGCTTACGCTTAGACAATCGTAATACTTCGCTTCAACTTTTGTTTGCTTTACACACTGCTTATTAAAAATTTATTTTTCCTATTGTTGCGTGCCTTCGCTTATTCATTTTTTGTACTCTCTGCAGTATTTCATCTGTGATTTTCTCTTTGAGAACTTCATCGTTTTTCATTTTCTTTTTTCGTCTAGTTCTAAATTAAGTTTTTTTTAATATTTTATTTTTTTTCTTATCCTATTCGCTTGAGTTTTGTTGTTTTTTCTGTTTTGTTCCTCTATTCCTTTTTTTTAACTCTTATACAGCATGAAGCTGAGAAATTAAAAAAAAAAAAAAAAAACACTTCTGAGAAATTCGGTAGGAGAGCAAATAAAAGTGAGCTAACTCGTAACTTCACGAAACGTAACTCCCCCCCTATATAGCTTAATTACCTGAGATGGACCCGTCAAAGATTAGACAAATCAATTTAGAGAGGACTCGTATAACAGAACTGTTTAATACTTACTCGGATGAATTGGTCGCAAATAGTCTACGGCGATCAAGGCTCAATACAGAGGGCACACGAGCACAACGGCTTAACCGATTAGTACGATTTGACCTGCGAAGGCTATTCGGTAACCAAGGGGCTACGTGGGACCCAGAAATAGATAATGCCACCGAACGAGGGAAAGAATCACAGTCGTTGGACACAGAAGATATTCTCGAAGAAGCTGATAAAACCTCAGATAGGACGAAAGATAATAGTAGGCGTACCTTCATTGAAATAACCTTCAATGAGGGCCACGAGGGGTTACCATTAAATAAAGGGTCGAACCTCTTTCATAGTACCCCGAATACGGGGACGGGACATATTCCGCCGGGACCTCAACTACTAGAAACACCTGTAGAACCTATAGGGCGTCAAGGAGCCCATCAACAAACTACTCTCAGCTTCCAAGAAATGTCCACTATTGTCGAAGCAGGTGAACCGAAAAACAGTACAGTTGATGATGGCACTACACCGACTACACCATCAAATCCGGTAGGAGCAACGGGGGGCGGGGCTATACAAGAACAGCAACTAGGGGGCAGAGATTCATTAAGGGAAAACCCAAATCACCCGACAGTCGGTACACAACCCGCAGCATTCGCAGGCAAATCTAAATCATCCGATAGGCGGTAACAATGTGGAGCCGGCTTCGACAAACTACAACTTACAATATTCGCAGGCGAACCTAAATCTCGGGGGGACTCAACTTCCACCTTTACAGGCAGCTGGCATGCAAGAACATACCAGAGGGACAATGGGAAACATTTCGCCGAATTCCCCGCCCATAGCTGCACCGTTAAGCAACTCTACGCTATATACCCATAATCCACCAATGAACCTAACACAAGAAACAAATCCTACCGTACAAACCCCCCAACTTTCACAAATAGTGAACTACCCTACCCTACAAACCCCTTAATATCCACAAATACCGACCAACCCTACCGTCCACCCCGCACAACCTACACAAATAACTAATTACCCTACCTACCAAACCGCCCAACCCCCACAAATGTCACCATACTCTACCATCCAAACCTCTCAACCCTCACAAATACCTGCCTACTATACCGCCCAAACAACTCAATATCCACAAATACCAAACTACCCTACCGTCCAAACCTCCCAACCTACACAGATACCGAAAAATCCTACCGTCCAAACTACCCAACCTCCACAAATACCGACTTACCCGACCATCCAGATTTCCCAACAGACACAAATACCGAACTACCCTACCGTCCAAATCTCCCAACCTATACAGATATCGAACAATTCTACCGTCCAAACTCCCCAACCTCCACAAATACCGACCTACGAGACCATCCAGATTTCCCAACAGCCACAAATATCGAACTACCCTACCGTCCAAACCTCTCAACCTACACAAATACCGAACAACCATACCGTCCAAACTCCCCATCCTCCACAAATATCAACCTACCCGACGACCCAGATTCCCCAACAGTCACAAATGCCGAACTACCCTACCGCCCAAACCTCCCAACCACCACAGATACCGAACAACCCTACCGTCCAAACACCCCAACCTGCACAAGTACCGACATACCCTACCACCCAACCCCTCCCACTTTCACAAACACCAATATACCCCACTTTTCACACGCATCAACCCGCACAAATAACTACCATCCCTACCATACAAACATACCTACCCACACCAATGTACCCTCCGCATACCAATCAAACATCTCCTCCACTACACCAACAGACTCAGAATGCCGCCCAAAATTACCAACATTCGTATACACCCACGAACCAGTCAGTACAACACTCGCAACCACAAACATCAATGTACCATACACCGCAATCTACACAACCATTACAATCAGCACCACGCCCTACCGACCAATTTAGCCACCACCAACAGGGAGTGAACCACATATCCACCAATCAAACCATACCACCTAATTACTCGCAAATTCCATCGGATTCGAACTCGCAAAATTTAAATTTATCGCAACCAAATACTGCACCCATCCCACAGACATGGAACCCCTCACCTGCTTGCCAAGATGTCCACAATAACGGCTCGGACAGGTCCCAAACATTGCCAAGCAGTACAATATATCCCGATAACTCGTCGTACACAGGGAATGCAGTAACTTCTACAAATAACCCACATTTACCACCTAACCTCGTAGGCTATCCATTAATGAACACAAACACCCAAGTCCCAATATCTAGTAATCCATATTGGTATTACCCCTTCGCACAGTTTTCCCTTGGGCATAGTATTCCCCAAGGAGGATACTCTTACAATACATCGAACACATTGCCATACGGTCAAATGCTTCTTGACAATCCGGAGCGAGTACATCCTCAAAGCTCGAATAATGATTCGTCGTTCCAGCGCGAAACTAGAGTAGCCAGTCTGATACAAAAGTATAATGTAAGCTTTAATGGAGAACCAAAAGCAGATCTAGGGGAATTCCTCTCTCGAATAGAGGATTGCCGGAGAAGCTGTAACATGTCCGAACGGGACATCTTGAAAGTGATTCCCATTATTTTAAAAGACCAAGCTTTGTATTGGGCACGCCCGGTGCTACAAAACTGGCGAACATTGGAGGAATTCAAAAACGTCATAAGACAACAATATGGCAGACCGGATTTCCAATTACAATTAGAAGACGATATTAGGTCAAGATCGGAAGGACCCGAAGAATCAATTGCTACGTTCATCGCAAATATCCGAGCATTGATGAATCAATGCATTCCCCCAATGACCCTCATAGCTCAACTGGATAGAACTTATCGCAATTTACATGAGGATTATTTCGCTAAGATAAATAGGTATCAATTCAATACGTTTGAAGAATTGCAGGCCTTGGCACAACAAGAAGAGATGCGAAGGGAGCGGAAGAAGAAATATAGACTCCCACCACCACCTGAACATTCGTTGTGCCCTCAATTAGCTTATCGACCACCCCCGAGAAAAAACCGTATTGCCGCTATGGAAACAGTACAACAATACAGCGATTCAACAGATGAAGAAGACACTAACGAAGTTGCAGCTGTCGACAACATCGTAAAAACAAAAACAGGCCAATTGGTCGAATTCGCACGAAAAAAAGATGTCGAACACACACCAGGCATATCGAAACAAAAGAACTGGAACAACGGCAATAATAACAAAACCCCCCTACCGCCTCCCCGAAAATCCCAAAACACGAAACCTACCGTCAATAACAAGCCCACTCAACCCCTAAAATTAAGTAAGGAAAACCCGACAACTGGAAAAGTATACCCATGTTGGGTCTGCAAAGACACAGGCCATTGGGCAGCAGACTGTCCGAAAAGGAGAGGGAGCATCTGCTATAAATGTGGTATTCGTGACGTAACGATACGTACGTGCCCAAGATGTAGGCCAAATGTGGGAAACGAGCAAAGAGGGAAACAGTAAGGGCCAGGTTAACCTCTAAACTTGGTCAGGCCCAAATACCCAAGCCAAAAACAACACCAAAAGCTTCAGGCCTAGTCAACTCGGGTTATGGAGAGAAAATACCGATGCCTATTGGTCCAGTCGGAAGCTATGATAATCGTCTGTACCTCAATATCGATATAGCAGGAGAAGTCTTCCCTGCACTCGTAGACAGTGGAGCAGTTGCATCTTTCATAGGGATAGAAGCGGTGAGACAAATAGGGGCTGAAATAATACCCTAGACCGGATACATGATGATGCCAAACGGCGAATTAGAAAAAATCGAAGGTATTACAAAATTTATCTTCCATCTCGAAGGTAGGGAAACACCCGCGGACATCAGAGTATCCAAAACAATGACCTACGACATCATACTGGGCATGGACCTATTGGCACTATTGAAGATGACGGTAGACCACCAACACCGAACTTGGCACACGGACAAAGGAATAGTGAGAAAATTCCATCCGAAAAATCAGGATCCGGCAGCAATCATGGCGACGGCAGCAATCGGAGGGACCTCCGACTTACCGGGAAAACAAGAACGAAGACTAGATAAACTTATATTCGATCTCACCATCCCACCACAGGACGCATCCCCTGGAGTGGCTAAGATAAAACCTCATGAAATAATTGTAGAAGGTTGCAGTCCGATAAAACAACGTATTCGTAGAATTTCCCGAAAACTATTAGTTGCTCCCCACGCTGAGGTTGATCGTCTCCTAGTAGAGGGAATTATCGAACCCTCAGAAAGCGCTTGGAGTAATTGCACCGTAATTGTACCGAAATCGGACGGTAAAATAAGGTTTTGTATCGATTACCGAGCACTAAAAGGCGTTACAAGAAAAAACGCTTACCCCTTACCCCACATGGACATGCTACTAGACAATCTAAGAAACACCAAATTGCTCAAGAAAATAGACCTAAGTCACGCGTATCACCAGATCCCCCTCGCAACAAATAGTAAAGAGTATACAGCATTTGGGCTACCTGGCAAAGGGCTATTCCAGTTCACAAGACTTCCGTATGGCGTCTCGAACGTCCCCGCAAGTTTTCAAACCGCCATGGACGGCCTCTTTGGCCCAGAATGGCGACCTCATGTGTTCGTATACATGGATGATATAATCATAGCCACAAACACGTTCGAAGAGCATCTATATTGGCTGGAAAAAGTGTTGAAAAAACTGCGAGATGGCAATTTAGAAATCAACTGAGAAAAGTCAGAGTTCTGCTGCTCGTAAGTTAAATACCTGGGTTACGTCGTCAACAGGAAGGACTCCAAACAGACCCAGACAAGATTGCCCCCATTCTAAACTATGCCCCACCTCGAAACCTCAAGCAACATCGCCGATTCCTCGGTATGGTAGCATGGTATGCTCGCTTTATTAAAAACCTTGCTGAAATAAAAATCCTCCTTACCGAACTATTGAAAAAAAACGTCCCTTGGACCTGGGGAGAAGATCAACAACAAGCCTGCGAAAAACTGTTGATACTTCTTACTGAAGCCCCAGTCTTAGCCCGACCAGACCCCAACCTACCGTTCTGCCTACAAACTGATAGTAGCAGCTACGCTCTAGGGGCAGTGCTCACTCAAATAATCCAGGGAGAAGAGCATCCCATCGCCTACGCCAGCAGGACCTTAGAAAAAGCGGAACGTAACTATACAGTAACAGAACAAGAATGTCTGGCTGTAATATGGACAGTAGACAAATTTCGAGGATATCTCCTAGGGGAAAAATTCACTGTCAATACCGACCACAGTAGCCTCACCTGGCTGCAAAATTTAAAAGACCCAGCTGGCAGGTTAGCCAGATGGGCCACAGCTCTTCAAGGTTACAACATGGAGATTATACACCGCAAGGGAGCACTCCATAAAGTACCTAATGCGCTGTCTCGTTCGTTTGACGAGGTTTGTTGATTAGCAACAACGGGACTATTGGATATGGATAGCTGGCATACCAATCGAATAAAGATGGTAAAGAAAAATCCGGGAAGATATCCAGATTGGAAAATTGTAAATAAATGCCTTTACAAACACCGTCCCAACCTCATGATTGATTCGATCGTAACCGACTTAGACAGTTGGAAACTTGTAGTTCCAGAGTTCGATAGAGAAAGAGCTCTGTTCGAATGTCATAACACACCACCATCAGGGCACATGGGAGTCGATAAAACCTACCATCGGCTTCACCAATCATATTTCTGGCCTAAAATGAAGAAGGATGTTATTCGTTACATAAAAGAATGCCCAGATTGCCAGATGTACGAAGATCCCCAAAAGGGCACCAATGGGACTTATGACTCAAAGGAAAATAGAAGGACCTTGGGAAATAGAAGGACCTTGGGAAATAGTAGCAGCTGACGTCATGGGCCCATTGCCAAATAGTAAAGGGCAATGTCGTTATAGCGTAGTATTTCAAGACTTATTTACGAAATACATTGAAATCAGACCTCTTAGGAAAGCTAACGCTAAATGCATAGTAAAAGCTTTCGAGGAACTGATAATTTTTCGCTGGGGATGTCCTAAATATTTTGTAACCGATAACGGAACGGAATTTTCGAATAAGCTTATGACTTCAAAACTGGATGAATTAGGCATTATCCAAACGACGATAGTCCCTTACCACGCTCAAGCAAACCCTGTTGAGCGTAGTAATCGCACTATTAAGCAAATGATCTCGATCTTTGTAAAAGAAGATCATCGTAATTGGGACAGCACCGACGGAGAGAGGCGTCTGCGCTACAATCTCCGCAATCGGCCGAAGAACAGCATCGGTCAAAGTAGGGAAAGCGGCCAAGCCTACAACGGTTCTCGACCGCCCAGGAATCGGCAGGGGAGCCTGGCTCCAGAACCGCCAGCAGGCCGGCGAGGGCGCGGTCGGCCCAGGTCGAGTCGTCTTGACCTCCTCACCCCGATCAGCGTGTCGATGTTTCGCCCCGGGGGAGGTGGCATCCCCGCGGGCGGTGATTGAGCAACCGGTGAAGACAGTAGCCCTGGAGGAACCAGAGCTACTATACGACCCCTTCGCAGGGTCGTACAAACCAAGGAAACCGGTGGCTCTAATTGACCGCTCAAAGGGGGCCATCCCAAAAGAGTCGTACGGGGAACAGGAACATCGAGCCGCGTGTCCCTTTAACCCGTGCAAAACGCTAACGGTGTTCAGGGCACCAATGTTAGACTCCACCCGAGCTAACCGACCAACCCGACAAGCCGGACAGCCCCAGGAATCGGATGAGGATGAATTCCCACCAATACCCCCCCATCCGAGGAAAACCTACCCCCCTATCGCGCGATCCCCATCAAACCCCCCTCCTACCGTAAACCCAAACCCAAACGCACCAAAGAAATCATTAGGGTAGTAAATGACCCTAACAAGGGACAGGTGCGCATTTTGCTAGATGATGAGGTAACGTACAATAGGGCAGCGTCAACCCAAACCACATCGGAGAAGGAGCTGCTGATCGAGAAAGGAAGGAGCCTCAGAGAGCAGGTCGGTGCAGAGCGGGAACCCCTAATAATGTCGGTGGGCCTAATTAATTTTGTGAAGAGAACTCAGCCCAGCCTAGTACCGCTCGCGTCGACCTCGATCGCGGAACAGAGGATAATCCCTAACCTAATGGACCTGAGGACCCAGCCTCCAGCCTCGTATCAGACAGATGACTCGGCCTCCGTGTCATCCCAAGGGTCTTGCTGGAACTGCAAGGAAGAGGGGCACTGTTACGCACAATGTAAACAACGGCGGAGCTACAAATTCTACTACCGGTGCGGCCAGCATGGAGTTGACGTCTACACTTGCCCGAGATGCTCGGGAACAACATCGATGGGGCCGGCGAAGTCGCTTGATCTCCCCTGTAAACCACCAACTCATAAGCAGGCGGAACCCGAAGCGGGCCCCACACCACTACCGGCACCAGAGCCGACACCTGTGCCTATGCCTATCGTGGCAACCGTAGCCCCAGGAGCCTACGGTTCTCAGCCCGTGCTGGTAGTGATGCCGGGAGCGACTGTTTACTTCACTTCACCCCCAAAATAAGGGATCCTCTATCGAAATACCAACCTTCCCCCCTTCCGCAATACTGATCCCCTCCTATCGCCAATACCGAACACCTTTTATCGAAATACCAACCTTTCCTCCTTCCGTAATACGCATCCCCTCCTATCGCCAATACCGAAAACCTTTATCGAAATACCAACCTTTCCCCCTTCCGAAATACGCATCCCCTCCTATCGCCAATACCGAAAACCTTTATCGAAATACCAACCTTTCCCCCTTCCGAAATACGGATCCCCTCCTATCGCCAATACCGAACACCTTTATCGAAATACCAACCTTTCCCCCTTCCGAAATACGGATCCCCTCCTATCGCCAATACCGAACAACCTTTTATCGAAATACCAACCCCCTCCCTTCCGCAATACGGATTCCCTCCTATCGACAATACCGAACACCTGTTATCGAAGTACCAACCCTGATTCCTTTTCTTATCGGTAATAATGCCCTACCGAACTAGTTCTCCCCTATCGTAATAAGGAACCTTCTTTCTAAATATTGCAATCATACTTCATAACCTAGAAATGTAAGGGATTGTGCATACGTAAAATGGAGTACATGGTATATAGTGGTATAACGTAAATTAAGGTATATATGAAAAAAAAAAAAAAAAAAAAAAGACTGACAGGTGTGATTGCCAAGACTGATTCTAACTACCTCGCTAAAGGACTTCAATCTTATATTAAGGTGTGGGCTCGTTATGCGAACGCACTGAGCATTCACTCACTGGATACAAGTAACTAGTAGTAAAATCGGCATGTACCTTAGTGCCAGCTACATGCACAAAAATTTGGTATTAACGATTACATAGAATATTACTCTACTAAGCACAAGTATAAAGTGTCCCTTACTAAGTTAGGAAATCTAGACTTTAAGAGTTTAGTTGATAAAAATAATTTTGTATATATCTATGTTATTAGTTTTTTTTAAGACTCAACCGTACTACCAACGATTTAACCACGTGTACAGCATAATGTAAGTAGTTATCGGTATTTAAATGCATCATAGCGCCTAAGGAATACTTACAGATCGTGTTCAACAAGAGAACGAGAAGAAATGAGACTAAATGAAATATTTAAGCTAAATTATACATTTTGCGTAGGCTAAGTATTTATCTAGTTAGAAGCGTAAAGCACGAATGGTTAGCATAGATTAGGTTAGCACATAAGTTAGTCAGTTGCGTACCGAGTGAGCACGCCCATAGTAAACCGCGAACCGCGTAACCGCGCTTTGTTTTAGTAGGGGGGAGTTTGTAACACCACATTTTGTGCGTGTTACACAATGTGAACGATATCACATTACTTACCCATCTCACTCACTATACACGTACACATACACATACACTATTCCACTGGACGACACAGAGCAAGCGAGCTCTCATGTCCTGAAGCAGCTGAAGAAGACGCGCAGCTGCCATCCCATTAAGCCTCGCATAGGTGGAAGCTGGCTGACCTCGGCTGGGGTACGCTGAGCATGCCCTGGCGTCTCCTCTCCTTAATCCTGTCCCCTCGAACCAACCTAAGGAAACACACAAAAGATTAGAAACTGGGAAGATAAGTAGAAAGTATTGAAATGATACCCACCTGATTGTATGCCTTGAAAGGCATGGATGGATCCACCTTGGGCGGAGCGGCTGCTTCTATAGATGTGAAGGAGGCCTGTAGCATACATCCTAGAAAATATAAACAAGAATTAGTCTACAGCAGACATGTACATCAAATCGGAACCCGCTTACCTGGTCTGGAGGGTTTGCAGAGGGAGGGTGGTCCCGCAGATACAGCAATGTAGCTCAACTCGTGGGCCGCTCCCCCATAACAGCAGCAGCAACAGCCTCCGAAGCACTCGCCAGACACCTGGAAACAACACAGCATTAGTAAAGGGAGATTACAGTCACACACCAAACACTGATCTCACCTGATAATAACGGCAGTGGGTGAATGCAGTGGAAGCTGCATATAAACATAACCTCTTCGAGGTTAATCGTGCCCACTGCTCCTGCTGCAAGTACGCCGTCCGGGGTCCTGAAACTCTCGCCATCGTGCCCCTTCGTCGGCACTATCGCCCAGATATCCCTCCTGCTGCATCCCTCGTCGCACTTCCTCGCCCTGGCCACTCGTCCTTCCTCGTCCTCTCCAACTCCGTCCGCAGACCGTCGGCCGCATGCCGCATAGCATGACGTCACCGCGAGCAGACGCTTCCCTTTCCTCCTTCGCACTTCTCTTTCTCCCTCGCCAAAGCATGCCCTGCGCCCCCAGGCGGACTCTGTCCACACTACCGAAACTTCAGCGCCGCGGTGACGAAGGACGACGAGTTCACTTCGTACTGAGCTACGTACACCGACGCTTCGTTTTTCGACAATAGCTCCGTACGAATACCGATATCAAAGAACACCTCGTGGGGACTACTGAGATTAGATTATTCGTCTATTGTGTGAGCCTACCAACCTGTGTCATCGAAGGAGGCCACATCAGATTCTCGTTAAAGAATAAGTTGCACAGAATACTTTCGTGCTTAGTGCGGATACATAATTATATATATACATATATTCGGCTAGTAATTTTGTAAAGCTTGCGCCGCGTGCGTGTCGAGCGTCGCGTCGGCGCCTTTTCCTCGTGTATTTCGTCGCCGGAAATCATTTGAATTCGCGTCCCTGAGGAGTAGCTTCGTCCCATCCCAGACATTTACCGTTTCCCACCGTACCGCGTGCTCACCGTAGCTAATTTATAGTATAAGTAGATGTAGTATATCAATAGAGAAATTGTAAAATCGTGCTGCGAATTCGAGCAGCTGGCGCTCAACTTTTGTAAGTAAAATCGAATAAACCACAAGTGTTCACAGTATTATCCTAAATCCCCGTATACAATTTCTTTCAACCCTCGAATAAAAATAATGTTAAAGCCGGCATGTGCGGCGCAATAATCTTGGTTGAATTAGCCAAAATTGTTTCTCATAATATATATGGTAGTCGGTAATTGGCGCAATGCCATGCAAAGTTTGTAGTATATTCGATAATATACTATAGAATGACGTCATCGTACCTATATGAGATAGGGGGTGGGGCTTATTCTCACCTGTCCGCCTTGATCAATCATAGAGCTTCTCACCTGCACAGGTGAGTCGAAAAGTCGAGTGGTGGAAGGCCCCAGAACTCTCATTGTATACCTACTCATAATACTTGCGATACGTTTTCAAACAAAAATCCTAAGTCTTACCTAAATTAAAATTTTTCTTACATTTAAATAATAGTAGTATTGTTGAAATGTCTAACAAATTGCGCATCAATGTCTAGTGAATCTGCAAATTCTTCTGGTTTTTCGAAACACTTCATCGCCAAATTTCCAGTGTTGGTCGTACCATGACCCTACAGGACATGGTCAACTCTGATTCCAAAATCATTGTGAACACGATTCTGTACCATGATCTTTTGTTTATCAAATTCATCTAAAAATTTTTTTAATCATCATTGATTCATATACTTGAAATAATAGAGCGCAGGATTTGATATTTCTCTAATTTTTCACTTTTTATGTGTAAAAATGGTGCACTACAAGTGATAAACATTCAATAGTTACATGCATAATACATACATTATCTTTAATGTGTGCTATATGTGATTATGCCACGATTTTGCTCCCTCTAGGATGTATTTATGCCAGAGATCGACAAGTCCTCAAAAATAAAAAATTTGATTTTCCTGGGGTCTTGGATATAAATTAGTACAATGTAGAACTCTTATAACAGTATTCCAAAAAGTATTTGTCGAATACTAAGTGTCTGAGTAAAGTATTCAAAGAATATTTTTTTCGAATACTTTCGTCACAGGCGTATATTGAACTTATCTACTATTTGAAACCTAAGGAAACTATAAATTTTCATTGATATAAATGTATAATACCAGATAAAAAAATGTATAGTCCTCCAAGTCTTTGCTCATCTCCATTATTAAATTTAAGCCTTTTTTACCATTTGCCATGAGTTTCTGAAATAGTTACTAAGTATTACAAGATCAAGCAGGCTTTAAACCATTCTTTGAAAGTGCACACAAAGACTTTCAAATTATCATTTCTTTAAAAGAATTATTCATAATTGTTACACGCATATATTAATGATAGTAGTATTTTCATAGTATTTTCAGAGTATTGTTATTAATACATGTGTGTCTAATAACGAGAAATAACTTTTATTAGTAATGTAAATCGAAAAATCTATGTGTACACTTATGAAGAATAGTACTATGTCTCGTTGGCTTGGGTTTGAAATACCGCATGAGTTAGAAACTCGTGGTAAATAACACGAAAGGCATGAATTTAATAATGAAGATTAGCAAAGTCTTAGGATACTATAAAGACCACTTTAAGAGGTGGTAAAATCGTAGCAAAATCACACCTAGCATACATATGTCAGATATAAAAATTTACAATAACTTAGTATTACATCAAAATTATTTTGCAGTCTATATAATAGATAATAATTTTGTACATGATTTAATTAAATATTAATTATTATTTAAATTATTGATCAAATATGAATTATTCAGATTAACAGAGCCCTTAGATTTAATCAAAACAATAGAAATATATTTTATTTAATAAATTATAATTCTCTGAAATCTTTTTATCGGCGTCATATGTTTTCAAAATATTAAAAACTACTAGATATTTTGGAATTAAATTGTTTTATTAATCACCTATATCTTCTGTGAACATTTACAGACACTTACATAGCATAAATCCAGAAATCAATCTCATTCCGCGCCAGTATTCGGCAATTAATTGCTATTTATAGCCGATATCTGGCTCAGAATTAGATGGATTTCTATCAGGGTTGTGCATAATAATAATAAGTAGATGCATACTATTATGTAGTTAGAAATTAATATTACACAAAAAACGTGTTTAATCAGACCACGGAAGGTAGTTTCTGCTACAAAAATTGATATTCAGAGATCGTAGTTTTGCTTCAAAAATCGGATTTCGGCTATAAAAATCTATTATAAAAAATGATATATTCAACAAATTTTTTTGAGTTAATGAAGAATGTTTTCTGAGTGTACCAGAGTACAATTATATTTGAATGTTCTATGTAGATCGAATATGAACCTCATAAATGCAAGATCTTTTGTATGTAATAAAGGTTCCATATAGCTACAATTGGAATGTAAGGGTTAATAGGCCCTTGTTCTCGAGATACGAGCTATTTTATTTTGAATATGTGTAATTTTAGTGAAAAATGGTCGTATGAAAATTTTCATCTAATTTAATGTTATTGAATATCGAGCAGTGAGCGAACAAAACGAGATAATTACACTTTTCTTAATTGTAAGAATAGATTGGTTTAATCGTAATAACGTTTTTTAGATGCTTTGTTGATAGCTGAATTTTGAGTTAGGATAATAAATAAAGCCACCGGTCACCTATAAATACGAAGAACCTCTTTTCTCATTTTATTTTCAATTTTGAGTAAATATCTCTATGAAATATTCTTATCTCTACAAAATAACAACAACTTTTCAGAGAGATATTTTATCAAAATTGAAAATCGAAAGAAAATAGTGGTTCCCTGTATTTGACAACAATAGGAGAGTTTAGCATACCCTTAAGGTAAGACTCTGGTATTATTTGTTCAAAATATAATAAATTCTCTTTAATACATTTTCTCAATCTGTGTAATTGTAAAAATGTTGTAAAACCTTTCAAGCGTAAAAAATTGATATCTTAACAAAGTGATACACGTTTAAGTAAAACAATTTACCTTAGATAACTTACAAATTTTCAAGTTATTTATACGTATATTTTGCATATGTATGCCATTAGTATTTCTGACTGCACGCGTTGAAATTGTATTTCTATTTCACCGAAATTTTACCGAATTAATTTGCCAAAACTCCTTTGAAAAAATATATGTGCATGTATGTATATCTCTATATGTGGATATTTGTGAGTGCGTGTGCGTATGCGTGTGTGCGTGTGCGTGTGCGCCTGCGTGTTATAGATACGAAAAATCGCGAAAATTAATCCATGTGTCACAAAAAATACGGAGTGCAACATGGGCGAGAAGCTTTTTCCGGCCTTGATTGTTTGCAGTACTCACACGCGGGTGGTTAAAGCTATTCTCACTCTTGCTACACAATATACTATTACATAAATCCAAGCTAATATAAAAACTCTTTTCGCTTACTTTTAGTGAAGGTATTATTTTACACAAAAATAATGCATTTTAATGAACATTCTAAGTAAAATAACTCATATATCTAAAATAAGAACCAATTGGTATGTATTACGGGTACTGGGGTTTGTTTTTGGGTATCATAAACCACCTTCTAAAGCCTAACAGAAATCCATTATAAGCAGAGTTTGCACTCCCTTTTCAATTGTTTCGAGTCCTTTAATTAGCAATTAACATTCTATATGGAAAGCTTCAATGATATACTTTTGCAATAAGCTTAGTTATTTTACGTACATTACTTATTTTTCGAACATTTTCTCGTAAAGACGGATACCATTAGAGTCTCGTTTTTGGTTTAGTAATTTATAGCTTAAAAAATAATAAATTATTATTGACTCAGCTTTTATAGGTCCTTTAATATCCCAAGTTTCAAGAGAATTTCTATATGTAATATGGAGAAGGTGTTTGAGAGTTTTTATTTCGCGATGCAGAAGCCAAACACCAAATTGCGATGACGATTCAGTGGGGGGCGGGGGGGGGGGGTGAAATTCTTCATCTTGCCAAAATTATGCGAGGTTTCCAAACACATAGGACATCTTGTAGTCGCTATATTCCCAACTATAGCATTAACGTATTTACCGTCAAATAGAGTAAGCAAAATATTAAATGTTACTCTAACACTTTTCCCATTTTTCATACGAAACCTGCGTGGAACGAGTGCTTTAATTTCATTTTGCAATCGATTATATTCGTGCATTGTTGCCTTCTCATCTTCTTTCTCTAGTGCAATACGCAATGGCCGGCAGAAACGATAACTCTGGTGAGTTGGATTTACCCATGAACATTTATCTGTATTGAAAAGATAAAACAGCTACAACAGTGAAGTATGATTGATACGTAATATTTTAACGATCGCGATGTCGTTGATTACGTTAGTTGTCTGAAATAAAGTTCTGAAAAAGGGTGATTTTTTAGAATTCTTGTTTGCGACCTTACACTCGGCCCCGAAGTCTAGGTGTATATGGAGGAGGCTTAGGGTTAGTGTTTTTTTTGTTTTTTGTTTTGTGTTATTTTTATATTTTTTCATTAACTGTTTTTATTAATTTTTAACATTCAATTTCTTTAGATATAGTTAATTTTTAATTAACTGTTCATCAATGTCGCTACGATAGCTTCAGTTTTTATTTTCAATCTACATTTTAATTTTGTATATATTAGATTGTAAAAAATAAAGTGTTTGTTTGTTTTTATATTACAGCCCTTGATAAGGGACGTTAACAACGACGTCCGAAACGTTGGGTGCAACAAATAAATTTGCTCGTTGCGATCAATATAGTCTACAATTATTTAAGTATTATCAACGAGTAATCGAGCCTTCTACCATAAATATTATATTCAGCATACTTGAGTATTTTATACGCTCGCCTATAAAGTGCTTTGTGAAGCACCTTCAGTACTCGTACATTTTCTCCCGCCATTTGTACTGTTTCTGTTGATTTTTTTGGACGACCTCCTTTGCTGGCTGTATTTTTTCTTTTTTTACTTTTACCATTTGGCATACAATAATTTATATAACATTCTTTAATTTTTGCATATGTATAGTATAATATTTAAAATAAATATTCGGAACAACCAAAATTTATACAAATATGAATTCGAAGCAAACTTTTTGTTCGTAATATTAAATGTTTCATAGTTAATGTGTTGTTTTTATATTTTACAATGATACAATAAAAATATTTACTATCAAATATCATAAAATTCACTACTTGCACGAATTTTTTTACCTGCTATAACCATTATTTATACATTTCCTACCACATTTGTGATGTTTCAATACTTTAGTAAAAAATGCAGGCATTATCAAAATCATCGAAATTTCTCATTTTAACAGACACATTATTTTTCTTAGTTTCGTTGACGTTTTTAGGTGTCCTTATTAAAAAAATTACTACTCGATAGCGATCTTATTATCGATTATGACAAAACAATGATTTTCATCAATTAATCGATTAAGCGATTAATCGATAAATAATCGTACAAATTGGAATAATCAAATTAATCGAAAAAAAAACAATTATCATTTTAAAAATAATCGATTAATAATAAAAAATAATCAATAGGATATACAAAATATGAGATATGAAATAAACACCTTTTAAACACTGAAAATAAAAACCCCGAGCTGAGCATTTTGCAAATACACGATATTAAAAATAAAATCGTAAGCCCTTATAAACTCAAAACCCAAGTAACCTTAGCTGCACAATTATTGGTAAACAAAATTTATGGACTAGAATTGTTAACATTGAACCTCAAACCCAACTACCTCAAGACCAGCATTTTTCAATTAACAATTTTAGTAATTTGCAATAAAAAAAATTTCATAATAATGTCGTAAACCCTAAACCCTAAACCCTAAAACCAACTTACCCAAACTGAGCATTTTGCAATTTAAAATTTATAATAATTAAATCATAAACCCTAAACCCAACTACCCCTAGCTGAACACTTTGCAGTGAAACAAATTCCATAATTAAGCCATAAATCCTAAAGCCAAGTACCCCGAGCTGAGCTTGTTACAATGAAATATTTTAATAATAAAATCGTAAACCCTTATAAACTCAAAACCCAAATAACCTAAGCTGGGCAATTGGCAGTAAACAAATGTATATAACAGAATTGTTAACCTTTAGAGGTCGGGAAATCCAGCATACTGGATTGACCCATGTTCGACACTTTACCCATGATCAATCTGTGATATAAGATACTTTTTTATGCATTTTCTCAGATCGATCACAGACCCCAAGTGCCCGTCTTCTAAAGGTTAACCTTCAATCCTAAACCCAATTACTCCAAGCTGAGAAATTTGCAATTAAATTTTTTTTATAGTAATATCGTAAATTCTAAACCTTAAACACAACTACCCCGACCTGAGCATTTTGCAACTAAAAATTTTAATAATTAAACCATAAACCCTATATCCTAAACCCTAAACTCAACTACCACTAACTGAGCATTTTGTAATTAAAAAATTGTAATAATTAAATCATAAATCATAAACACTAAACCGTAATTCCAGCAACCCCGAGATAAGCATTTTAAATATAAACACATAATAATAAAATCGTAATCCCTAAATTTTAGACCTAAATAACCCAAGCTAAGCCATTAGCAAAAAACAAATTTAAGTAATAGAATTTTTAATTCAGACCTTAAACCCTAAACTTAAATAACCCAACCTGACCAATTTACAATAATAAAAATTTAAATAAATTTAAATATTTAAATACATAGGTAATAATAAATTATAATACGTAATATACAGGTATATTTGACGATTTTTCGTAGAATGAAATTCACTCAATTTAGAGTTTAAGGTTAATAGTTCTATTATTTAAATTTGTGACATAGTGATTTTCATGCACAAAAAATTCGAGTATATTTTAATTGTAGACAATTTAGCATTGGTCAAATTATATGTAGATATATTTGACGAATGCCAAATTTGTTTACTACAAATTGCTCGGCTTGGGTTATTTAGGTTTGGAGTTTAAGGTTTAGTGTTTAAATATTAAAATTTTTTAATTGAAAAATGCTCAGTTCGTGGTAGTTAGGTTTAGATTTTAGGGTTTAGGCTTATAGATTTTACTATGAAATGTTTTTAATTTCAAACTTATCAGCTTGGGTTAATTGAGTTTAGGGTTTAGGGTTAACGGTTCCATTATATAAATTTGTTTACTGCCAATTGTCCAGCTTGGGTTATTTGCGTTTTGAGTTTATAAGGGCTTACGATTATATTATTAAAATTACTTATTTGCAAAATGCTTAGCTCGGGGTAGTTGGGTTTACAGTTTACGGTTTAGAATTTATGGTTTTATTATTAAAACTTTTTAATTGCAATATACTCAGCTTAGGGTACTTGGCTTTAGGGTTTATGGTTTAATTATTGAAATTTTTTTATCGCAAAATACTCTGGTAGGGGTAGTTGGGTTTAGGGTTTAAGGTTTAACGTTTATGGTCTCGTTTATAAAATTTTTCTTATTGCAAAATGCTCAGTTTGGGTAAATTGGGTTTATGGTTTAGGGTTTCCGACTTTATTATGAAAATTTTTTTATTGCAATTTACTAAAATTTCTCGAGTTAGTTTAAGGTTCAATGTTAACAATTCTGTTTACGATTTTGTTTTCAACATCGTATATTTGCAAAATGATCAGCGCGGGGATCTTATTTGCAGTGTTTAAAAATCGTTTTTTTTTCATCTCTTAAATTTTGTATATCCTATTGATTATTTTTTATTGTTAATCGATTATTTATTAAATTACAATTTATTTTTTTCGATTAATTTGATTATTCAGATTTTTACGAATATTGATCAATTTATCGCTTAATCGATTAATCGATGAAAATCGATGAAAATCGATTACTTTTTATAATCGATAATCGATTATAAAAATGCATAATCGCTCAGTCCTAGTATGTTTTGTTAAAATAAAATTTTGTTTTAAGCTTATTATTTATTGTTGTGATAAACTCTTTTATATTCAATATACGGGAGAAGCGTCTTGGTTGATGCATCGGCTTTGTTGGCGCACCCCACTATCTTGATACCTTTTTCGTTTTCGAAAATGAAAATTAGCTTATTCGATTGAGTAGTACTAAAATAGCAATCATACCAAAAATAAAAAAAATATCCACAAAAGCCTCTAAGAAAAACCGAGGAAAGTAATTTTCAACCGACTTTGGTTAAGAACATTACATGGAAGAAAGTGCAATAATCATCAGTATGTTGATAAAATAGTTAATTAACTTTGCAGGAATTATAATTTTTAAATTAAATTCAGAAACACTTTTATTACTTATTTTAATCCCAACATTTGAAAGAAATTATTTTTTTATAAAGAAATTTCAATCATCAATAAGAGTGCGCCAACCAAGCCGCAAGCGGGTTGGATAGGGCAA